>JAODVM010000005.1:0-15001 GCA_025400095.1 Phenganax marumi
TTCTAAAAGTTCCAGTTATCAAATTCTTTTTCCGTTTGCCCGAATTATCGCCAGGGGCCGGTTGTTCAAAGTTGGGTTAGCTTAATCCTGGGTTAATAAACAACTTCAACCTCGATTTCAAATTTGTTTAAGTTAAATTTTTGATAAACTATTTGCACATAATGTTTCCCTTGTAATGAGTTATGTAATGCCTTAAAGTTTCAAAACGAACAGTGCTTCAAAATGGGGAAATAAAAACGGTGGGTTAAATTTAAACCTGGGCTAGTTGCTAACCCACTTTTGAACAACCGGCCCCAGGACGTTACCCGAATACCTTGATTCCCAAAATTTGGGGGGGGGGCAGCTTCCCCCTTTGCCCGTACGAATGTATTTGAGCATTTTAATTGCAACAGAACCAACATTAGCACTACAGTTTGAAATCTTTTTTAAAAGACTATGTATTAATTGCCGATTATTATGAATGTTTCTCCTCAGTAAAACATGCAGAACTCTTGCTCCATTCTACGAAAATTTATCACGAAAACTGTCCCAACTTCGGACTCCCAAAGTAGAGAATTTTAGCTAGTAATTTAACTACAAATGAGCACAGAGAAATGAAGAAAATTGTATCTGGTTCACATACCAAGATCATGCGGTAACTTTTCCATCTTTCAAAGCTGTATTCATCCCTTGTCTTCTGAAGACATTTTAAAAGAAACAAGCTTCGAGGTAGCCGTCTTTTCCCGACTTTGCATCGAAGTCAATCCGACGAATGGTCACAAATGACCATGCTAAAGTAACATACGCCAGGTGGATATTAATTACTTTATCATTACGTTGTTCTTGTTATATTTTCTCTATACTGCGAAACAATTAGCCCCAGCGTCAATCTTACAACACTACAACTATTTATATTATACAATATTGTCTTAATGGAATCCCTGTATGGCAACTAACTCAAACAATACAACTGAAGCCTTTCTAAAACGATGTCATTACTAGAATAATTGTACAATTATAATACTTAAAATATCTTGTTTATAAATATCAAAAATTTGGTCAATTTTGACGTAGAATTTTGCAGTAAATTGACATGTTTTTCGTGGCTATAATTACTGGTTATTACGGGAAGAATATTTTGCCATTTTGAGGGTTTCATGTGACAAAAGCTATGCAGAATTATCCCTGAATATATTGCTTCAATTACAATACACACACGAGTACAAGGACCCACTTTTGAAAACTCAGAACTTCGAATCTCTTTCCCTCTTTTCGACGCTGATTCCTGACTTCTCCCCAGGCTTCTTTCGTCGTCCTCCGTATTTCTTGACGTCATCTCCGAAGACATCACCAGTTCTTAAAGCAGAAATCAAATCATCGAACTCTCCTCGTCTTCCAGAGTCCGCTCTCTTGCTGTCTGCGCTTTCTTTTGCACCACTCGCAATTTTCTTTGCCACGCTCTTTTGACGATCTCGCTCTTTTTGCTGAAAGAAAAATACAAGATGAGTGGAAGCATCGGTCGAAGATCCGAAGCGAACTTCGGCAACAGTCGGTCAAATAATGTTGAGTTTAAAATCCCTAACCTGAGCTTGTTCTCTTGCTCGTTTTTCTTCTTCTAGCTTTTTCTTTTTTCGCCTCTCGTTTTCGTTCTTTGCCTCCTAAATGTTCAAGCCAAACGCTCAAGTGAAGCAAAAGTGCATCTGCATACGAAGCATTGAACATAGTACTCACAGCAAAAGAAATCAAAAACGTGTTAAAAATCCCAAAGAATGAATCGGATGTGATCGTTTTCGGGTCTTCACCAAACGCAATTACTGATTTCTCATACTAGATAAGACACACATCATTTCTCGTCACCAATAATTGAACTCTCGATACAAAGCCCCGTAGTATTGCTACAAGAAACGTACCCTGGTCTTCATGTCTTTCCAGAATTCATCCAGCTCTTGGAAAGAGGATTTTGCAGCCGTAAGAAACGCCCCAGTGTCTCGAACAAAATTATCACCAAGACTTTTGTCTTTCTTCTTACACTGATAGTCGTATTCCTGCAGGAGACTTGCAGTTAGAATAACATTGGAAATTAGAATAACAATTTTGCGACAACTGGAATGCTAACTGGAATTAGCAGCTGCAATTAGAACATTAATTGATAATAATTAGCCTCTAAAGAGTCAGTGTTACCTTCTCAACAGCTTTAAGGTCTGCTTTAAATGTTTTTATATCTTTTTCCAACTCTTGTAGGCTGAAGAGAAGTAATCACAGCGTCTGAGACTCATTCATTATCCGATTGCAAGAAAACTTTATATCGATTGCCTCACCTGACTTTAGCAGCAGTTCTGACGTCACCCATCTCCTCCTCCAGTCGAAGTATTGCTGGAAACTACAAAAAGAAAATAAATCAAACAAAAAAAAACAAAATGAAGTTTTGAAAAGAAACTTCAACTGACCTTTTGCTCTAGTAAAATTATTAAATAATCCAGTAAATTAATTTTTGTATTTGAACTTGACTTCGTGTCCATAATCTTGTTGATACTCGCGATCTTAAAACCTGAAAAGAAAGACTGCTGTAATTATTTCCAAGATCAATTACAATTCCAAGAATTCTCGTTTTTCCTACCGGCGGCATTTCCTCTTGCCCCTCTATTCATGTAGTTACCAAACGCCAGAACAACTTCCAGCAAATCTCGGAATTTTCTGCTGCGGAACACTTGTTTTGAAGCTTCCGTCACCGCTAACGATGAAAAATACTGGCATGAAAACTGACCTCTAACTACAACAACCAGTCAATAGATAGCTGTATCTCACGAGCTTATTGTACCTTTTACTTTCGGCTTAATATCACCCATTCTTTCTGGGAAACGTTTGACATAGTACAATGTTTGTAAACGCTGTTCATAGTGAGCAATTCTGGGAAACAAATAACATTCTAAGAAATATCACGTCTACAAATATAGAGGCGCAGCCACGAACTCCATCCTACCTGCTCATCTCATATAAGAACCTGTCTGCTTTCGCAAACTGATCCTTCTGTTTACTGTGGTCATTTAACAAATTCTTCTCTTGGGGCGTCGGAACAAACTTCAACAACTAGATAGAAAACATTGATCCGCATTTACCATGACTATCACTGAATCACTATTTAATTACAAGAGAAAGAGTTTCACAAATCGGACTATTCACCTGCTCCAACATCTCAACAGAGAGCTCGCCGTCTTTGTCCATGGAGAGAACAGCCTTGGATAGATCTTCGTTTGATGTCTTTAATTTTGACAACAAAATTTGACAGTTCTACAAGAAACAACAACTTAAGAAACTATAGATATCACATATTGATGTATGCCCTGAGGAAAACTTTTTGTGACACTAGACTACTAAAAACCTATACTCTGGTCAAGCACACCTGGGCTTTACGACTGTCAATGAGAGAAAGTTCTTTATTTTTTGTCTGCGATGAAAAACGATCTTCCCCTCCATCTTTCTACAATGATAAACAAAATTATTGAAACCAGACCATTTTAATAAACACAATTTGTCACAACATTTACGTAACGAACCTGGTCGTTTCTCTGATAAGCCGAGAACATTCGGTCGAAATCATTGAAGTCCATCACTTCATGAACCTGACAAGTACATATAAACAAACAAAAGTGTAATAAATGTAAGATTATATACCTACGATTTTTCATTTCAAAAATACAAAGTGTTACCTTTGAGTCATCAATCTCGGTCCAAACTGTCCCTTTGATTTTCGTCTAAAAAGAAACTTCGTGAAGCTCTTCTACTCAAGGACCTGGGCACGAGACTACTCCAGTCAGAACAAACCAAGAGCGACTTACGTCAGGCAATTTGGACCAATTGAAAGACTTGAGCGGTTGGGAGGGTTTCGGAACTTTTCTGTCAACTTTCTTGTGTAGAGCTCCGGGTAAACCAGGGGCACCTGGAGGCCCGGGCGGCGGTGGGGGACCTAGGAGGATTAAGGAGAACTTGGAAGTTTAGTAAGTACGTGAATAATTGTTTACTGTCGTGCCTTTGAGGCACATACGTAATTAAAAAGCTAAAGGTCAGATGAAGTATGAAATGACTCCTGTTTTGTAGATCTAATGGTAAAACTTGACATTTTTGAGGTGATTACAGTCAACACAGTCCAAATAGAAAAGTAGAATCTTGTTCATTTGATTTTTGTTAGGTGGTGTACTCCAGCCAAGTCAAAAAATAAATAAAAACACCTTCCAAAAGATACGAATCGCGGCTATTACCTGGAATACCACCAGGAGGAGGAGGTGGAGGAGGTACCCCTCCTGGTAATGGTGGTGGAGGTGGTACTCCACCTGGGGGAGGCGGAGCTCCAGGGGGTAGTAGTCCTGCTAAAGGAGGTGCTGGGATTGGCCCTCCAGAAGGCCCAAGGTTCGGTATATCCGGAGGGTTACCACTGCTAGTCTTCACGAAGTGTTCGACTGTGCAATCTTCAGGGATCGTCTCCCCTGATTTCTTGATAATCTCCTCAAGTTTTGCTTTTACTTTCTGATGAGCCTCAATCTGAAATAAGCAAGTGCTTTAGAAACGTACACAAGATCAGATGAGAATGCAAAGATGCGAGCCTACCAATGTCGCAGCGCTGTTTACTTTCCCATCAAGTTCTCGGATTCTTTCAAATGCTTCATTTTTCTCCGTTATCTCACGATCCAACCTTGTTTTCTGTTTGTTCATTTCTTCATTCGTTTCATCCTGCAGAAGAACAAAAAAAAAACAACCAAGCTTGAGTGTTTCAAATCTGCACCCTTAGTTACATACGAATGAATTTGCGTAGAAACGCGACCTTCTCTTGTGTTGTTGCTTCCAGAGTTTTTTCAATTTTCGCTAGTTTGTCTTGCATTTCTTCCAAATCTAAACAGAATGAACTCAATATTCCACACTTTTCGTTCCAATAACCAACAAACATCTGTTCTAATTACAATTAGAACGAACACAAGTATGTTCCAATTAGTTCTTGAGTAACAAAACTCTAACCCTCTTCTTCTGCTATACGTTTTCTTTGTTCATCTTCTGCTAACCTGAAACAGATGTTCAAACACGGAAAATTAGAGAACGACGCTTGAGTTCTCATTGAGTTCCAGTGTTCTTACAGTTCTAGAAGGTTGTTAACATTGATGTTGAGCAACGATATATCAGGATCTCCGCCGTCTTCTCTTTGCGTGCTAATTTGTTGCACCACCTTGTCAGTAAGATCCCAGATTTTACGTGCTGCTTTGCTATCATCTGTGTTGAGAGACAAAAATTCTTGGCAGGTGTTCGACAGGCTTTAACACAGTTTTCCTAAGAGTCATATTCAGATGTTGAAGGGCTACAGATTACTAAAACTTCAACTTACTTGGAAAAAGAAGGAAATGTTGAAGGATGGAAAGGAAATGAGGAAACGCTTCAGTTTGACCAATCTTCTGTTTGATCACTTCCACCATGTTTGAAGAACTTCGCAAGTCAACAGTTTGCTGCGAGAAGAGAGGAGATACAACTTCAAAATACTTTAAAGATGTTTCAACGAGCTGAAAGTTTTATTTTCAACAAATGCATCAAATGCCTGGGACAAATATGGAACACTGCGGGGCACTCTTGGAAACTTAGAAAGTCTTGAAATCTTTTTTTTTTGGACAGAACACCATTGCAAATTTTGAAAAATTCCCAATTGCCCGATGAATACTTACAGCGCCAAGGAACTTGGCCAAATCTTTCTCATCTTCATGACGCATCATTTCAAAGAAATCTAAATGTCTAAAACAAGAGAAATCTTTCAAAATATCAAGCAGTATATCAAATATCAGAGAAAAAATCCAACACATTGTTGGTAAAATTAAATAGGTAAAGTATACCTACATGTACACAAGACATACTCAAAAATCATGTAATCTTTACCTGTCTAAATTAGAGTTAGCCATTGTTCTTAGTTTGTCAATTGTCGACTGAATTCCAAGCATAAGAAATTCGTATCTGAGATGAATACGAAACTCCAAGTGATCCTACATAAAAGCAAAATATTTTATCTATACTTTAAAGAATATCCCTGGGTTTAAACTGATCATCGCCAAGTATGTTTTCACATGAGAAGATAAGTAACAACTCACCGAGCCAGAGCCATATCTGAGAGAAGCGTTCACAAAAGACATGATTACGATCTTCAAATTGAACTCATCTTTGTGGCTTCCAGTAGTACGATCAAGATCATGCATCACACTCTGAAACAAAATGAAAAACATTAGAAGCAAAGTTCAGGTGTAATCGCCAACAAACTAAGAATCACAAACGAGTTACACACTACAGACGAAATTTCTAGTCTTCTGCTTACCTGGAAGCGTGTTCTTTCCATTGCATAAGCTTGATAATGAGTCATCGCTTCTAAAGCCTTTTTATGACCTCCAGGAACTAAACATATTGCAGCCAAGATCTCCAAAACTAAGAAAAATAGACATTCATATCACTTTACACACTGCAGGAGAACATGTTGTCAAAACACACGTTCTCAAAACAAGCTTTACAATCTTCATCAGAGTTTGTTTTCTAACATACATCTTTAACAATGTCTAACAGCAATATACCCACCAGAAACTTTGGTTTTGATATTTTCAGTTCTCAAGCTTTGTGCAATAATGTTAATACATGTAGGATGAGATAAAGAGTGACTTCTGCCATGCTGTAAATATGAAAGGTTATTATTATTTCCCATATTGTACAACAACTGTATCTACATGTAAATGTTATGCTATCCACTCACCGAGTTATTCATCAAGGCTTTAAAGCAACCAATCACAGCTGTATGGATCTTGCTTTCACTACAGTTAAGACAAACAATACCATTCTAAACTTTCCTATTTTGATAAAATCTTTAAATAACTTTACAAATACCAAGTGTCATAATCCATTTTCTCAAGAAAATCCAAGAGACACTGCATCCCATCTTTCTCAATAAAATCATTCACAAAGCTAAAAAATACCAATGCATTTACCAAAAAAACCATACAAACTACTTTAAAAAACAGCCCGACATTTTTGTGAAAAAACCCCCAGAGACCTGACTTTGACAACAGTCACTGCAATGTAATTTCTACCTTATTGGCTGAGTTCTTAATGCAGTTTTCAAATCATCAACAAGTTTCGTTCTTGTTTCAATTTCTTCATCATTTCTTGAAAAATACAGCTACACACAAGATAATATTGTAAGAAATCAAAACAGAACTGCTACAATGTATAATTCTTTCCTATTTTCCAGTATAATACTTTTCTTACAGAATTCAAGCTTGACATGCGATCAATGTAGTACTCTGGGTAATCTGTGGAATTTGGTTGATCCTGAAAATCAATTAAATTACAAGAAATAAATATAAAAGAATGAAAAATATGACTATTGCTTTTTTGTGGGAAGTTTTCATCAACCACAGGGAAAGAACAAAGACAATATATCCTAAATACCTTTTTCTTAGACTGATATAGTTGCCATTTTTTCTCCGCAGGGAGATCAAACATTGCTTTTTTGTTCTCTTCTGTTAAATCAAGTTCTTCCTAAACATTGAAAATTTTCTCCTAAGACACAATCATCATATAAGAATTTGTCTGAAAAATCTAAATAATTGGCATTTCATGGCTGCAACGTTTTGCATTGGACATTTTCAAACATTTTTGGTCATAAACCTTCTTGTCTTAACCAGTGCAAAACATTGATCAAGGCTACGTTGCTAAGCAGTCTCAAACAAAACTTATATCTTGCTCATCACAGAAACCATAAACACTCTTTATTGATATTATGCCTTGACGCACCCTCACTTAACAGACTTGGCAGCTACTACACTTTCATAATATCAAAGTTATAATATAATGAATGCCCTTAGCAAAGCAGTGAAGAGCCCATATTAAGTTGGATATGCTTTGAGTAGTTAATCTCCTGCTATATTTTTTAAACACAATGCTCATATGGAGATTTCTTAAAATTTAAACAATGAAAGCACTTTATTGGAGGGAACTCTGTGATTGATATTAAACTGTGCTGGTTATTGGAAATAAACTCATGCAATGATACGTCACCTTCGATCAACAGGCTCAATAATAATTCCCGTATTGTAAAATTATTTAAATGTTAGTGGTGCAGCATATTTCCTCAAACAAAAAGTTCACTTTTTCAAAGACACTTTTGAAATTCAATGTAGAAAAGTTGCAAGTTTTGAATGTATCAAATTACAACATTTTAATAAGAGATGATTGGCATTTATATTTTAATATACTTAATTTTCAATTGTCATACTTCTCAAATACCAGACAATTCAGGGAGTCATAGTTTACAGCTGTTTTGATATAGGTACATTCCAATAATGCTGCGGAAGTACGAATGTAGAAAATATAAAGATTAAAATCTTGGTATATGTTTAAATTTATTATATCACACAGCATGATTTCATCCTGTGTAAATAGAGGCTATAACAGCACTAAATAACATACATTCCACAAAATACCACGAAAAGAATAAACTACGACTTCGGACATATATTTTTTAGAATTTGTTCTAGATTGTCATTTAGAAGTCGAAAAACACTCGAACAAATCAGCCACAATCAAGAATAATAAAATGTGAAGCAGACAACAAAAATGAGGCCATTTGATTCGAAATATTTCACGACTAAAAGGTTCTTACGTACCACAAGCTCAGCGAACTTAGCGTTAAGCTCTTTTTCTTCAGGCATTGGCACCGTACTCTCCAACGTATGCAGACCACGACCTCCTCCTTCGATGCCTTCATATCTTATTTTAGGTTTCTTCGGCTCACCGCGTTTACTTCGGCCGCCAAAACAGCCCATAAAATTGCTCGCCATAACACTACCGAGAACTTATCCTATTCACCATTGTCTGTTAATGAATACCAGGCTTTTAAAAGCCTGTAAGAAAGAGCAAAAAGTCAAATTTTTGCTTGAGGAATTGTTTATCGTCCCTCACGAGTTTGTGGTGCCATGACTGGCCATGAATGGCGCGCCTCTTTGTTCTGTCAGCCAATCACAGCTCGCGTTGACGATTTTGCACACACTTCCGGTTTCCTGCCCATCATACCCTTCTATGGTTTTCTTAGTTGGAAAGAAACAGAAAACCGTCTTTTCGCGGAGAGTAATCACTTGTTTGATGAAAGAAGTAAATACATGTGATTTAAAAAACAGACGACGTAAATTTGTGTACGTGTGTCAAGAACAGTTCGTGTTTTTCAATGCCAAAAACTCAGCGCCAAAATCTCACTCTTTCTCAATCCACAAATGTTGTTCATCCCTGAAAAACACATTGATTTACTACAAAAAACAAAGTTGTTTACCATAAATCCATAAATTTACTTGCACTACAAGAGAGAAAATTGTAGTTTTTTCTCTCTTCTTCCACCAAATATCACAAGTCTACTCTAAACACCCAAGGTTTCTCCTCTAAGAAGAGACGGACCTTGCCCAACCCCTAATTTATAACTCACAGAGCAATTTATTATAAACTGTTGTTTGGTAATAGCTTTTTTATTTTATAAATTCGCACTCGTGAAAAATTAACAATAATTTCAAACAGTACTCGAAAGTAACTTCACTACTTCAGTCCAGGTAAACAATCAATACTCCATTACAATCGCACACAATCTTACAAGAATATTAAACAATTTAATGGCTCCAGTATCTTGCAAATAACCTTTCCGTGCATTTTATTAACAGTAAATTATGCTAACTACCACGAAATTATTTTTGATGTGATTGTAATGCGTATGCACGAATGATAAATGATTCCTGCCAGGTAACCAAGTGTTTTCAACATGCTTATCTTTGATCAGCTTTGATCTTCAACACGAGTTGGCAACAAGAAAACCTTGGATTACGCGTTAATTAGTAAAAGTACGTACAAAAACTTTAGAGTCGAAACAGCAAAAAAGTGAAAAATTTCTCACTGCACCAAAGGAATTCATGACATGACTCCGCGACAAATTATTCAACAACTCAGTGAAAGGAACCGTTTGGAAAACATAAAAGCAGAAAGAGAGTACTTTGAGGATAAAAAAGACCGTAATGTTTGTGGGAATTTGGCTTGGGTAAACAAAGTTAAAGCTGGTTCAAACAAATGGATTATACAAGGCGACGATTATTTGAGAAATACTCAGCCCACAGATTGGAATAATGCTTCATATATGCGGACTAACATGTTCCCTGTGTTGGGGAAATATCTACAAGGAAATGGTATAATACCAAAAGAGAATGAAGTTCATTCACCAACGAGATTTTGCGACAACAGCAAAGAACAACGAAAAACAAATGAGATATCTATTAAAACTTTATACAGTACGTTCAAGAATGAAGAAAAACGAAAGCTTAAGAACCATGACGCAGACAGTTTAATCACACCAAGAAAAGTTCCTCTAAGACCAGAATTCTCGCATGAGTACGGTCATATTGCAAAGAGGAACATCGAGAGAATGTCCAACATAAGAGGTACGGCGAAGAAAATGCACGAGAAATTCATACGCTTGGAAAACACTTGCGCAACGAATTTCGCAGAGGAAAAACATTTCAAGAAACGGAACGAAGAAGAAAAGATGCGAAGAAGTCGAATGAAAAATGGAGGAACGATTGTGAAAGTTCTTAATAAACAAATTCAGTTACATGTGTATTTGCCCACAGTATAGAAACGAGCAATTAATACTGACAAGAAATTAGTTAAATTTTACGCGGGAGTGAATAGTATACATAGAACTAATGACTTACGAAAACATCGCCAGCTTTTACTTTTTACCAAATCTTAATTTAACATTGAGAACCTTGGGAACGAAACGTATGGTCAGTGACAGGCGAGTATTTCGAACTAGTTTGCTGTTTTCAGCTGATCTACAAGAATCTAGATTGATTACTTTGCTATCTAAGAAATCTACGTCGCGTTCAGCTATGCCATGCAAGTATTTGGTGTACATTTCCTCTGTTAAAATGTTTAAACTCCTGCGTTCAAGTAGTAATGACATAAAATGCCGCTCGTTTAATGACGAGACGTCTTGCTTGACACTTTCCTGAGAAAAGACATGCCAAGCTTATTTTGACCTTTTGAAGAGGCAGAAAAATCTCTGTCTGTTTGTTCGTCTGTATGTTTGTTTGTCTGTTTGTTTGTCTGTCTGTTTGTCTGTCTGTTTGTTTGTCTGTCTGTCTGTTTGTTTGTCTGCCTGTTTGTTTGTCTGTCTGTTTGTTTGTCTGTCTGTTTGTCTGTCTGTCTGTTTGTTTGTCAGTTTGTTTGTCTGTCCGTTTGTTTGTCTGTCTGTTTGTTTGTCTGTTTGTCAGTTTGTTTGTCTGTCTGTTTGTCTGTCTGTTTGTTTGTCTGTCTGTTTGTCAGTTTGTTTGTCTGTCTGTTTGTCTGTTTGTTTGTTTGTCTGTCTGTTTGTCTGTCTGTTTGTTTGTCTGTTTGTTTGTCTGTCTGTCTGTTTGTTTGTCAGTTTGTTTGTCTGTCTGTTTGTCTGTTTGTTTGTCTGTTTGTTTGTCTGTTTGTTTGTCTGTTTGTTGGTCTATCTGTTTGTTTGTCTGTCTGTTTGTTTGTCTGTTTGTTTGTCTGTCCGTTTGTTTGTCTGCTTGTTTGTCTGTCTGTGTGTTTGTCCGTCTGTTTGTCGGTCCGCATGTCTGTCTGCGTACCATATAACAACTTACATCTGTGAGGCCAGCATCATCTACAGGATGATAAAAGTCCAAGATCGTATGAGAGTTCAGATTGATTGTTGTTACAACTGGGTAAAATAAAGGGCCATCAACATGGGGCTACAACAAGAAAATTAGAATGCTATGAAGTGATAAACTTCATAACCTGCTCAAGACAAATAAAGCATTTAGTTCAAATACCATGATGCCTTGACCAGGAGTATATTCATTGACCAACACATGATTGGGAGTATGACCACCAAATATCCCAAGAGATGTTAACTTATCTGTATAACTTGTCAGCCACTGCAAGATGAAATAGCAATTTAATATAATTATACAACAGATATTATACACGTGAATGTTTTTCACAAATGAAACTAAATCTATTATGAAACTAATATCATTATTGACAATTTTCCTCATTTGTGATTGGTTAAGGACATCGAAATTTTTTTAAAATTTTTTTTACCATGGGTATTTAGGATAAAATACCACATGTGGTATTTTTTTGTGCCACGTCAGCAAACGTCAGCAACTTCCTTGATTTTTTCAATTTTTGACATTTTTTTTAAAAAAAATAAACATTTTTCTCTGAGTCCTTGTCATATTGTCAGTAATAATATTAAAAGGAAATAGCACTTGTTCTCGAAGTATTAATGAAAAATGGCACTTGTGCTTGGCGAAATATTCGTAATACCGCTCGTGCTTCGCTCTCGCGGTATTACGAATATTTCGCCAAACACGCGTGCGATTTTTCATTAATACTTCTCGAGCCGTGCTATTTCCTGTACAAAAAAAATTTATGCATTTTATTCGACTCCTAGAGTGGTGTTGCCATTTCGTCAAACTGCACGACAGAGCTCGTCGCAAAACTCGACAGCGTCGCATTTAATAATTTTCGCTTAAGCTAGTGACTGATCTGTGAAGCCAGTTTAGGCGTCACATTTTAGTGGAATTAAAAATCGCCTCGCTTCACTGTATCATAAATTCAAAGGAACACTTTTAGCTACCAGTTGGGAAGTATACCTTTGTGTTTAATTCTATTCCTAACGGTAGAAGAAAGTGAAGTTGACCAGCACTTTTAATTCGAAGAGCACTTAATACTAATTACTCTTTCTTGCTGTTTGGCAATAAAATCGCTCAATTTAATATATGTTCTATCAAACCCTATTGAGTTTCGAATTTGTTTTCTGTTTGAAAAACGCACGATCATTAAAATTTTTTGTTTAGGCAAAACCACCTTTAAGATATTTTGTGGCAAACGAAAGTTTACAAGTCGGGATCTCGGGTGCGACGTCTGTTTACGTTGGCATCATGGAAGATGAAAGTGAAGTTGCTGTCAAAAGAATGCTTGCTCAATCAAGTTCAGAAGTCGTTGAAAATGAAAGAAAAATCTTGCAACTCACTGACACAAAGAAATCACCATTTATAGTGAATTATCGACATTTTTTCCGTGACGACACATTCGTGTATCTGATTCTTGATCTCTGTGAAGAAACGTTGAGAAAACATGTTGATTCTCAAAGTGTTGAATATTTACGACAACATGGTCCAAGAATGATCAAGCAAATCTTAACTGGACTTGCATTTCTTCATGAGTTGGGAATTCTACACAGAGATCTCAAACCGTCGAATGTCCTCGTTGATGTTGACGGTCGTATGAGGTTGGCAGACTTTGGCATAAGTCGTGTTTTGAATGAAGATGAAACCACAGATTACACTGATCCTAAAGGAACAAAGGACTGGATGGCTGCAGAAGTGATAGAAACAATAGATCAAGGCGTAAAATGTCGGTACAAGAAGAAATCCGACGTCCAAGTCGTCGGAATGATTGCATACTTCATTTTGGCCAAAGGTGAACATCTTTTTGGTCCTTCGTTCGCAAGGATGGTGAATATTGTGAACGGAAATCCCGTCAACCTGGAGAAACTTGTTAACCCTGACGCTCGACGATTTGTTTCATGGCTAATCAGTCACAAACTTGAGGACAGACCTTACGCTCACGAAGCATTAATGCACTCTTTTTTGAATGGGGTGGTCGACGAAGAATCCGAAGCAGCTTTACAACGACCACAAATAATCAGGATTTAGACGACATGCATTATTTCATGATGGAGTGAAAACGATTCAGAATTGAACTTATAAATAACAAAATTGCGGCAAACAGTGAAAATACTTTAATAACTACTTTTTGCTGAACTTGCACTTATGACAACTAAGAACTGCTCGTCGTGTAAATATATGTGCTTGGTGCTGCATTGCAATTTTACTGTAATTAATTAAGTGCACTGCGAAATCAAGAAAAGGTGGTCCCTCAAAATATCGAAATGCAAAATTGATAACTTCATCACTTACTACCATTCACCAGCAACTGCATGCAAACGTTTTTATATGTTTGTTAACTTTGTTTGTGTTTGAAACTTACATGTTTGCCGTATGTGCAACTTTCATGAAACATGAAACTTGGAAAAACGTTTGCAGTGAACGGTTGTTTCCAAATGGTAGCAATTACTTCAAACGTACCGTACCGTAACGTTTTTATTGCTTTTCTTGTTTTACTGCAGTCATTTGACTGTGCTCTGGTACTCAAAAAAGATACGGTACGGTAGAGTTGAAAAAGATAACGGCATTAATAACCGGTACCCACTTCGTTACGCTATGTATGAAGTCGAAGTATAGAAAACAGCGTAAGACTGGCTCGTCGCAGCCATATTGTGTTTTTAGTAAAATCAAGCAGGAGTGGGGAAAATCTAGCTATATGTCGATGAAATAAGTTGTATTTCAAAAACTAGCATTTATAATTCTTATGTTTATACTTCTAGAATAAGTTGCAGTAGTCTATATAAGTGTCTTCGATTAGTTTGTAAAACTTAAACTCATTGACACTTTTGTTATAAAGTGTATGAATATGTCAATGTATAATCATTCAATGATGACAGTCTATTGAAAATTGTTCGCCATACACAGGAGCAAGTGAACTCGTCAAGGAGACATTGCTTAGCGCATCTGGACGGGGCTTCGACATATCGACAGGCAGGGGTTTTGTAAAATCATCAGGCGTTGGACAGACTAGCATCTTCCTATTGTTAGATAAACGCACGCCATTGCTTGATATTTTCTATTCAATGTTTCATATACATTTAATTAATTAGGAAAGTGCTAACTATCTCATCAATTCTCAGTCAAATTAACGAAAATATTCCAAACCAGATCTTGTTACGTTCTAACACATCTAAAAGTATCAACTTTGAGCTATCGGCATATGTTTGTCAAAGTTATTGAAAAGGTTGAAGTTAAACGGTTACTCTTAAACGGTCTTATATTAGATATATTATCAGGGGCGTAGCGTGCGGGGG
>JAODVM010000006.1:1020-17711 GCA_025400095.1 Phenganax marumi
TTCACAGTGTGGAACCTGGCAAAGGCAATTCATTGCTATGCGATCGAACGTGTGTCAACTTCTCGACTAAGATTTGCGAGCACGTTCTGGCCGTAGCGAAAGTGAAAGATAAGTTGGAAGAGTTTTTGTCATGGTTTAAAGGAAGAAAAAAGAGAACAACTATGATGGATATGGTCAAACAAAGAGGTCCGAAGTCAGCCGGAAGGAAGCCATCTTCTAGAAAGTGGACGAATGCCAAAAGCAAGCTGATCGAGCAATACATCGACTTGTTTGGTGATAACGATTCAACGACTTTGCAACCGGCAACAGATGCTGCAACAATCCAGCAACGCGGTGTACCTGCGCAAATCACAATGTCGTCATTTACCAGCACCTCTCAATCGCAGCCGTCGTGCTTTTTCCCCTGGATGCGATCAACAATTGGAAATTGCAATATTCCAGAGTTGTCCGCTAGTTTGCCACCCCCAGAAATGTCTGCATGCTTTTATCCGTCAATGGCCAGATATCCAATGACACCTTCAAATTTTGTGAGCAGAAGTGCTGCACATATACCCCCGGTGATTCGGTGTGGTTCTACCGTGCTTCAGTACTCGTCTCCCGCTGGATCCATCGCCAGTACGAATCAAGCTGGTCACTTGGTAAATCAAGGGAGTGGCTTGCCAGCGAGTGCCTTTCACTTGAAGTGGTTGCAGGGAACCAGAGTGTCTAAATGTTACGGATGTGGTGGTGTAATCCAAAACCCACCACGGCAGTGCCCAGATGATCTTGTTGTCGTTTGTCGTGATGTCCGCGAGTATAGGGATAGACTGACGGGGCAACTAATGAGAAATACGGACGCACAGAACGTGCATTTTCACTTTCAACGTGAATGCATTTTGATGCGATATCCCCAGTTCCATGTCGGTCTCCTGGCAATAAGTCCAGGATTTCACGCGATGCACAAGCAGGAACATTTAGATAGATTGGCACAAAATTTTGGGTTTAACATTGATCTGTAAGACGTTTCAGGTCGGATAACAACTAAAACTGGAAAGATTTTTGCATGAGTTGGTTATTTTCTTGTTTTGTTTAGTTTTGTTCTGTGCATTCAAAATAACAATAATCAATAGATTGTTTTCCAGTGGCCCTGGGAAACCGGATGTGTATACTTGAAGTGAGGTTGCTATACTTGATTAGATTCACTAGTTAGAGAGATAAGTAGATAATTCTTGTTGAATTTTATAGCATGTGGCTACATGATATACTGTGTTGCTTTTGTATCATTATCTGCAGGATGAAAGTGAAACTATTACGCATTAACTTTATCCTTGTCCCCATTTATCCTTGTCTCCTCGATTATATACTTATTATTACAAATTTATCAATCTCGATTATATATTTATAAACTCCCAAATCTGATGATGGACTGCAATATTACTGAGTTAATGCCAAAATTAACTGCAGGCTATTGGCCAACCATGCTCATAAAGTAACATCTTTTCTTGTTCCGTGTTACAGATTCCGGCTTTTCTCGTTCCGTGTTTTACAGATTCTGGCTTTTCGCGTTCCGGGTTTTACAGATTCCGGCTCTTCTCGTTCTGTGTTTTACAGATGCCGGCTTTTCTCGTTCCGGGTTTTACAGATTCCGGCATTTCTTGTTCCGGGTTTTCTCGTTCCCCATTTCATTCCCCCATTCCATTCCCTGATTCCCCATTCCTTGTTTTACAGATAGCCTTACAAGAACTGATCCCACCATCACAGAACCAGCATGTTTCATTGTTCCATTAAAGTTTTGAGGTGTACCCGGAGGTTCACCAAATGCTCTTTTACTTAACAAAGGGATAGACTGACAATAACAAGGGATATAGGGATAGACTGACGAAACAATAACAGCTGAAGCTGTCAATACAACTCCGCTATAAATCTTGTTGATGTATTCTTGTTTTGTTGTTGTTGTTGTTTGAATTGGTTTATCTCCCATTTATTTATAGGGTGAAAACTTTAAAGTTTAAAAACTTTAGGGTGAAAACTTTAGTCAAATGTATCTAGTTTGACAACATGGGCTGGTTTTTCAATAACAGGACTAAGAACCTTCTTAGTTTCAGGTTGTTGTTTTTTCATAGGATAGTTCATATAACAAAATACTCCAAACTAAATAGTGAAATGATAACAACAGCTGGTGTATATCCCCAGTTGTTATTGACTTGTTTCTCAAGTTCTTCTAATCTCCTTTTCTTTGGTTCTTTTGCTTGCTTAGACATTTCAGCTAATTTTTTACCAGCTTCTACTCTCTTTGGATCTTTAATTTTTGCTTGTGATGTTATGGTAACAGGTGGTTCTGTTGTTTGCAGATTAGTAGTTTCTGTAGTCATTTATTTAATGTTTAAAAGTTTTTTAAGTTTCAACCAAAACACTTAAAGTAGATTCATTATCGTAGTTTTCGTTGGACATTTTTTAAATTTTAATGTAAAACATAAGTTCGTCACTAGCATTAGTCACACCGCAGTCTCTAAGATAAAATTCGTAATCTAATAATAGTACTTGATTATTTCCAAAGTTTGATGAATCTACACTTTGCATATTTTGATTTACTATGTCAAAATTTACAGTTTCGAATCCTTTTGTTTCAATACAAATGGAGTACTTAAGAACAAGACTAGTAATAGTATTATCATTGTCAAAAGTATGATTCAACAACGTTATTTTTGTTGTGGGAGGAAAGTTTGGTAAGTAAACTACAGAACTGTTTGGTGGAAATCCACTATTTTTGGGCACTGATAAAGGACTAATATAACCACTTTTACCTAAACAATTATATGAAAAATTATATAGTCTAAAATAGTTTGAATATTGGACTTGACTGAACCAATTTCAGACACGGTTGTTTGAATATCAGAATTAACTAATACGATTTCTGACTTATTAGTTTGAATATCAGACTTAACTAATCCGATTTCTGACTTGGTTGTTTGAATATCAGACTTAACTAATCCGATTTCTGACTTGGTAGTTTGAATATCAGACTTAAGTAATCCGATTTCTGACTTGGCAGTTTGAATATCATTTTCAGAAATAAAGCCTCATGTTTGTTTTTGTAAGACTATTATTGGGTACTACAGGACTATTTACAGGTTTACTTAAAAGACTACTATTAGATTCTGTAGGTTTACTTAAAAGACTATTATTAGGCTTACTTGTAGTATTAACATTATCATTTTTACCAAATTTCATAGATGTCGTTGTTGTTGTTAAAGTATTGTTGAATCCTTCTATAGGTTTGTCTAGAATGATCATATTAGAAGGAATCAAGATAATTCCAGGACTTACTACCATATTTAATACAACGTTTGTATCTTGTATGGCTTGTCTCATGTTTGAGATCATAGCAGTAGGATCATCTTGAACTACAGTGTTTTGTACTAGTTTGTGAAAAACATCCTGAGTCTGTGAACTTTTTGCACCTTTATTAACTATACTCCATCTAGTTTTTGCTTGAGATCCTAATACACAATAAACATAACTTTCCATAGCTTGTTGTAATAGTTTTTGACCCATTGTTGTAAGTCCATCATTATTTTGTTTTATAAACGATTTCCAGTCATTTGATTCTGACTTGGGCACAATTTTATCGACTTCTTGGTAGGATATTCCCAGAATACCCACAGTTTTGTTATGTTTTGGAAATACATAATGATACTTTCTTATTTTTGATCTATCATGACTCTCTAAGAACATACTAAGTGCTTCTCTAGTATGCTTTAGTTTGTCTTTCCATATTTTCTTAGTAGGAATACTCTTTTGTATAAGTTTAATATCTTCATTGTTAACATGCTTAGTATATTTGGATATCTCAAGAACCTCTTCATATGGTAGTAAAAGTAATACTTAGCAATACTGGATATAATTTTAGGTTGGTTAGATTTGTTGATGTGTTCTATAGACATCCCTGACTGGTAGGGTAAAACATAAGCAGCCACTAAACTTGTAAAATAGGGATCTTTAAGATAGTCAAACTTTGCTTTTGTTATGTCTTTGTCATTGTTGGGGTTTCCCCACTTGACATTTATCGGTTTTAATTTACATTTAAAGTAATCATTTTCATTAACATAAATGTTGAAACTTGTAAAGTCTTGACTTGTTTCACTAAGTTTTAACCCCGTAATTGTCCCTCAGGTATTCCAAATTCTAGGAGTCTAATACAAAGCCCAGGAGTATTTATCCTTAAATGTTTTAGAAGTAATGCCTGTTCCATACGTCTCATTTACCTCAGAATCAATGCTTGTGCTAAAAGACTTTAGGTCTGGATCAAATTTACAACTTCAAAACAATTTACAAATTCAAAACAATTTACAAATTCAAACTTACTTAGGTTTGCATTGGGATACTTTTTAGCAAAATCATCACGTAGTTTTTGTCTTCGAACATTTCCGATAGACTTTGCTTTGGAGTAGTTCTTTCCACAAACAGTCTTGTAATATTTTTCCCAATCCATTTATTTAAGACCCTGTTTACATGGCACTCGACAAAATTTAATCCGGATAAATATTTATACTGATACAAATATTTGCTCACATTGGGTTTCCGTTTACACAGTGCCGACCAACTCTTGACGCCTTTGTTCGGCAGTTGCCGGATTTTATCGATCATTGCTCGGGACTTGTTTACGATTTTTTTTCAATGACATCACTTGAAGACCTTGCATCGCTCTTTAAAAATATGGCTGGATAATCACAAGATCATTTGAAAAAATCTAACTTTATATGGACTGACGAAGAGACAGCTCTTCTGGTCCAAGTTGTTATTGATTATAAGTCATCTCAAGCTGTGGATGGCAAAGATTGGGAGACTATTAAAAACAAATACAAGGAAATAACTGAAAAATTTCAAGCCAGATATCCCAAAAAGGATAGTGGAGTGGATCAAGGTCATTATCCGCATTGTGCTGATCCAGCCGTATTCACTAAAGAAAGAATATCTACTAAATTAAAGCAGATACAGACAAATTTTCGAAAAGCAGTTGATAGTGGTCGCAAAAGTGGCGATGGACGGATTGTTCTAGGTCTGTACGATGAGTGCTATGAGATATGGGCTGGGTCGCCAGTGGTAGAAAGTGTAGCAGGAGGGATTGAAAGCACTACCCTAGAGGAAGATATTTCCAAAAATTCTGAGCAAACCTCAGAGACCACATCAGACACATTAAGTAGGAGCATATCGCCATTTGCAGAAGCAGGTGACGAAGACAATTGTGATGAAGCTGAACAACAAACCTGTCAAGGTTCTACTGTAAAGGACATGGGTGAGTTCAGAAGAAATTTGGCGAAGCACTTACAAGAGAAAAAAGATTCCAAACTTATGAAAAGAAATGCTGCAGAAGCCCAGCTTCTAGATACAGCAAAACAAGAAGTTGTTTTGAAAAAAAAGGGACTAGATATGATGGAAGAATCAGACAAAAATCATGAAAAGAGTATGAAGAGATTTGAAAGTAGCATTAACAAGTTAACTGCTGTTGTAAGCAATGGCTTTAATATGCTACAAACCATGTTTCAACAATCAGCTCAAATAGGTATGGTCGCACATCATCCTCAGATTTTCAGACACCAACAGAACAATGCATACACTCATGGAATGATGAGTTTCACTGGTAATCAAGAGCAAGACCAATTAGTGCAACCACTTAGAGGTTTCAATGTTGAAGATTTCTAATAATGTTATCACTATGAACAATGTACAATTGGTTTTTTTCTTACTTGTTGAGTTAATTGATATTTTGAAATTTACTGTCTTGTTGACCCTTATGAATAAATGTTTTCGAAAAACTTTTACCCCTGTTCAAAGATTATGGTACATAATACCACCACACCAACAGCAATTGTATACTACCTCAGGTAGTTTCAACTAAAAGCCTCATAAAATTATAATGATACAATCAGTCTATTGAAACAACATTGCGTATAACACATACTTTTTACAAGAAATCTCTGATAGTTCAAAACATGTTTTACACATTTACAATAATAGCAATGTTACTGTTTTTAATTCCTTCATTATGTTCAGGTCATTTGGTAAGACTCACTCAGCCTATATAGATATATGTTCTTTTAGCATTAGTACTTGGAAAAAATATCTAAGTGCTGGAACAGTGAATTGCATAACTATTTCCGAGTAACAATGCTTGTGAACACTCTTACACACACTATAGTAGGCCTACAACTGTAATAGACTCTCTAGAATTTTTTGCACGAATATAGTGTTTTTCTTTGGAGCACTAATCAAAGAACTTTACAAAAATGTTCCTTACTTTTTTACCGTTACTTTCATCACAATTTCCAAGAGAGTATCTGTTACCCAACATTTGTGGCTGAAACTCCCTTTCATAAGCAATTGCCCTTGCCATATCATCCTCTCCCACTTTTTCATTTTGCATCTCACAAAAGTTATGAAGGACAAAACATGCATAAATGACATAGGGTAAGTCAGCAGAATTAATGTCCATTTCACGCCTTAAAGCACCAAATCTTGCTTTCAGTCTGCCAAACGCACATTCAATTACCATTCTTGCAGAAGACAAACGCCACCCAAAAAATTGTTCTTGGACCGTATGTCCACCACCAGGAAATTCTTTCATGAGAAAGGGCAATAGAGGGTAGGCTGGGTCCCCTAGAATGCAAACTGGCACTTTATCCTCTTCTTGCAATATTTTTTTGGGGCACTGGTAGATTCCACCATTTCTAAAAATTTTGTTTATTTTTGAGTTTGCAAACATTTGTGCATTATGTACACTTCCCGGGCACTTCACGACTACATCTATGAAGCAATATCTGTAGTCACACAATGCCTGGACATTGAACGAATATCGATGTTTTCTGTTTACAAAATCCGATGGGTTTTCAGTTGGCCTTCTAATGAATATGTGTGTTCCATCAATAGCCCCAATGCATTGTGGGAACCCATATGCTTGGTAGAAGTTTGACACTGAGAGTTTCATTTCCTCTTCAGTCCTAGGTAGCTTGATATAATTGGGTTCCAAATGGTAAGTTATGACGAAACAGACTTTTCTAACAATAACAGAAACTGAGCTTCTGGATATTCCAAATGCATTTGCTACCTTTCGGTATCTTCCCTCATCTGCTAGGTAGTACAGTGTAACTGCAACCTGTTTTTCAACTGAGATTGGCATTCGCATGTTGGTTACTTTTTTTTCAAGATAAGGACGAATTTGATCACATGATTTATTGAAGCTTTCCTTTGACATTCGAAAGTTTTCCTTCCATTCCTCTTGGACAACATAGCCATCTGTAAAATTATCCCACCATCTGCTACATCTTCCAGGTCTTTTCCAAAAGCTTCGTTTTCGCACACTTCATTTGCGTTTGATTATTTTAGCCAATTTCACAGCCTGTAAGGTTGGTGAGGTATCTTGCACATATTCATAGAATTTTCTCTTTCTGTTTCGTTGAAAGTTGGTTTCTAGTACTACTAAAGCGATGTTTAGCATTTCCACGGCAGAAATAGTTGACAATAGTATTCCCATAAGTGCAAGCAATATATTTTTATTCCACAGATTCATATTTATGTTTTTCGATTGTATTTGTACGAACCTGTGCTGACGCCAAGCTATAAATGGCTTACTGGAACGAATCCGTATTAATATTTGTTCTGATTGGCGTTTACACGGCACCAGACAAATATTTGTCCGGTACAAATACGCTTTCGCAGCAGGTTAAAAATTTGCACGGATTGGTGGTCAAAAACTTGTCCAGATAGGGTAGTGCCATGTAAATGCAATGCGTATCCATACAAATATCTGTCCGGACAAAAATTTGTCTGGTGCCGTGTAAATGGGGCCTAATACACTAAATAAATGAACACACCTAATGTGTTTATTGACAATAATCATAAAGAACTCCACATTGACAAACGAATTAAAACAACTTCAGATTCTAGCCTGTTTTTAAAGTCAGTTACGATATTTTGGAACTATAAGAACATAATTTCGCGAGAAAACAATTTCATCAGTAAAGACTCTACAACACTTTTGCTTCCTGTGGGGTACTTGACTTTTGATGATATGAAGAAAGAACTAAAAAAGTATGATATCCTTTTAGAAAAACTTCCCTATACAAACAAAACCAAGATATTTTGTAAAAATGACAGTCTAAATCTTATGAACATTGGGTTGTTGTTAGGATTTTCACTCAAGAAGAAAATACCACAAAATACATGGACAGAAAGTGAAAATGAATGTGAAATAAACCGAGGTCTAAGATATGTTAGAGTACATTGTGATGCAGTAAACAAGTCTATGAACTTTAACACAAAAGGACAAAAAAGTTCTGCTTTTGTTACTCTTCCAATTTCAACAACACAAACTTTAAATGGTTCTGTATCGCATTATAAAGATATAGAAAGTGAGCTTTTGGTTTATAATGGTATTTGGAATAAATTTACATTTGACGTCACAACAAACAATAATAGTGTTGGTATTGGATCTGTATTATTAGAGCTTTACATAAAATAAAATAAGTGAATAACTGCACCAAAGAACAAGAACTTAGAAACATTTACTACGATCCTAAAACTGGGTATCAATCTGCAGAGAAACTTTATCGGAGGTCTTTAGAATCTGGGGTAGATGTTACAAGAAAATAAATACACAGTTGGCAAAAAACACAAGACACCTACACCAGATATAAACGCATCGTTAAAAAACACAAATTTAGTCAAACTTATGTCAACGGTCTTGCTGATCAAATTCAAATGGACTTGGTTGACAAGAGTAAACTCAAGCATAAAAACAAAGGTTATGCTTGGATCCTTACAGCTGTGGAAGTATTATCTAGATTTGGGTTTGCACTTCCTGTGTATAAAAAAGACACGAAGAATATGACAAAAGCTGTCAAAGAGTTACTTAAAGAGTTTAAGAATTAATTTGGAAAATACCCAGGTGTAGTTCAATTTGATGAAGGAAAAGAATTTTACAATGTGGGTGTAAAAAACCTCTTGCAAGATCATGATATAAAGTACTTTTCTACCATGTCTGAGAGAAAAGCAGCCCTTGTTGAAAGATTTAATCGAACATTGAAAACTATCATGTGGAAATATTTTTACTCCAAGGGAACTCATTAATTACAACCACACAAAACATAGCACAATATTATTAAAACCTGTTGATGTGAACAAGTCTAATGAAGATCAAGTTTGGTTGACTTTGTATGGACATTGGACTGGAGAATATCCTTTGAACAAGTACAAAATTGGAGATCAAATCAGAGTAAGCAAATACAAGAATATGTTTGAGAAAGGATACGAAGCTAATTTTACCGAAGAAATATTTGAAATCTCTAAAGTATTTTGAGGCAATCCAAACATGCATGAAATTAAAGACATAACTGATAATGAACCTATTCTTGGGAAATTTTACGAGCAAGAGTTGTCTCCTGTGGATAAGCAAGACAACATCTATCAAGTTGAAAAGATACTCAAAACCAAAGGTGATAAAGTACTTGTAAAATGGTTGGGATATGACAACAAACACAATTCTTGGATTAAGAAAAAATAAATCAAACCATTAAATAAATGAACAACGAACCTATTCCTGATTATAGTTTTGAAATTGATGATGGCGAATCAGATACAGAAAGTGAATATTACCCCTCAGATACAGATAGTGAATATGGTAGTTCAGAGTATTGGTCAGACTCCGATTCTGACTAAATTTAACTATTAAATAAATGGCAAAAGGTGGTGAAGATTTTAATATGAGTAAATTTGACCCTGAATTTGAACACGAAGAAGAATAAGAACAAATACAGGAAACAAGTTTTTTTAAATATGATGATAATCACCTAGAAACTAGAATGGGAGATTTTTCTAGTAAATTTGAAAGAGTTAAAACTAAACATGAAAATCATATAATTGGGGGTGTTAAAAGAGCAGCAACTGCTCAAATAAGAAGCATAATTAACAGAAGCTGTAATACATTTATTAAAAAGAGCGCGGGTCCAAAATCAAAACTGCTTTTTCAAAAAATTTGAAAGGATCGGAGGAATATTACATTTTGATAAGGTGCCTATATTTATGGAAAATTTAAATACTAATGAAGTTCAAACAACGAATGACAAGGTGTGTAGTTCTGTTGTACAAGAATTCAACACATTACTTAAAGAAGCCAATGAAGAAGCCAACAAAACTTTAAGAGGTGAAATAAGTCGAAAAATTGAATCAGTTGATACAAGACCCGCATGGAATGATAATTTTAAAAGATCACCAAGACCAGCAACAACTCCGATTGGGAGCTACAAACCACAACCAATATCACAGTTTGGGCTTATACAAAACTTTCAAAACCTTAAACTCGAATTTCAAAATCTAAGAGACAGCATTCCAACCTATGATGAAATCAAAGAAATTTTCCAGACTTTAATTACTTAGATGAAAATTATGCGAGGCTTTAAACTTTAAACAATTATTGTAATGAGCTGAGTGAAAAAATAAACGGCTTAGATTTTAACCTACATAATGGTCTTGAAGAAAAGTATGAAAGTGTTTTACAAGAAATTAAAATAATAACTGATAAAATGTCAGCACAAAACTGTTTTAATAATAATTGGATTATAAGTTTAACCCAAAAAGTCAATGAAATGACTCAAGCTGCGGTACCTGTAGATCCTAGAGTTGGTGAAATACAATTTGAGTTTAGTAAATTTAGAAATCTCACCTTAAATAATATAGAAATAATATCTGATAAGATTAAGTTTTTAAATGTTCTACTATACCAAATCGATTAAACAACAAAAAGGAAAAGCTACAGAATTGTATCAAGAACACATTCCCAGTGGATTTGGAATCTACCTGAAATGTTTTGATGAACAAGTCTATAAGTCAAAATTGATAACTTATTTGGACAACGGCACCGAAACGTAGCTCAAGTTTTTGTTAATGAGCTTGAAGCCACGATAAAAGAACTTTACCATCAATTTAAATTCCAAAAAAAGATTCGTTTTACAAGACGAGATCAACGAAAATTTATTCGGCGACACATTGTTATGTTTGTCAAAAAGAATTTCGACTCAATGAAAAGGAGGGCATGAACAAAGTAAGAGATCATTGTCATGTTAATGGACGTTACCGAGGAGCTGCTCATTCTAAATGCAACCTTCTCCTGAAGAAGCCTAATTTCATTCCTGTGTTTATTCATAATTTAGAAGGTTACGACGCTCACTCTATAAAAAATTTAGGGGTCTCCGAGGGTGAAATCCGTTGTATTGCCAGAACGGAAGAAAAGTATATTAGCTTTACTAAAGAAGTCATTGTAGATAACTTTGTGAATAAAAAAGGTAAAACCAAACAAGTCAAACGTGAATTGAGATTTTTAGGTAGTTTTAAGTTTATGTCATCGAGTCTCAACACGTTGGTTTCCAATTTAGAATCATATTTTATGGATTTACAACAGTGCGAACTTTTAAAACGAAAAGGGGTTTTTCCTTACGACTACATGGACGACGAAGCTCGAATGAAAGAAACAAGCCTTCCTTCTCGAGAATCTTTCTATTTCAAATTAAATCAAACTTCGATTTCAGAAGAAGACTACCTTGATGCCCAACGCGTTTGGGATCAATTTAAAATCGAGTCTTTAGGACAATACCAAGATCTTTATAAAAAAACAGATGTGTTGTTGTCAGCTGATGTCTTTGAAGAATTTAGAGATACTTGCATGAAGCATTACAACCTAGATCCAGCATGGTATTACACGTCTCCAGGTTTGTCATGGGATGCCCTCCTGACAAAGACAAATATTGAACTTGAACTACTTTACGATCTTGACATGCATCTCATGATCGAATGAGGTGTTAGAGGGAGCACAGTTGGATGTGGAAGACCTAACTTGAACATGTCTCGAACATACTTGCAAGGGTGCCGGAACCACGGGGGCAGCAGGGGCAATTGCCCCCGTTGCCCAGGTAGTGCGGGGGCATACGGGGGCAGCAGTTGCTCCTTTTGAGACTTTGAACACCACCAAACAGTTTAAATATGTCCCTATTCTAGATTTGTAGTTCGCACCTACTGTCTGCTCATATAAACGCACTATACGACATTAAATGAAACTAAATTATTTCTGCTTTATAACTTGATATGTTGTAATATTAATAAGAATAATTTATTTGCAAATAACAATAAGCAATGGATTGTTATCCAAGTTGACTTGTTGTATTGGGTGGTGTGTGTAGTCGGCCTTGAAAAAAGTCTGGTTTAAAGTGTATTTTATATTTGATGCCTTCCATCATTTATTTACAAAATAAAAGGAAGTAGTCGCCTCAAACACAGAGAATTTGATGTGTAAGTAGTGTTAATAATTTATTTCTTAATAATTGTGCCTGCTATGAACAAGAGTTGAAGCTCTACGTTTGCAAAAACGACAAAGAACATAGCCGGTTTTTGTTGGCATAATTTTTCCTTCCCAGAGGCCTGAGCGCTTCAAACTTATAAGTATAAAAGCACCCTCCTTTTGCCTGAGTGTATATAGCAACTCATTCCAAATACAAACTATGAAAATTTACAATTTGCAAAACAAACCGACATGGCACGTCCGCACGGGTATTTTAATTTTAATTACTTCAATTCTCAAAATCAAGATCCAATATCTAATAATTTTAGCAGGCAAAATGATACGCCTTAAATTGCCCAAATTTGATGTGCAAATATGAATAAACAAGAGTCTGAAAAGTCCGTTTCCGACGATCTACAGGCTCTAAATTTTAAAATTTTCCCGCTCGCCGCCAGCCATGGTGGCACCTCGTGGCCTTAGTATAGCATGACCAGTCAATCTTAGCTAGCTACACCACTGGAAATTGGATGACACAAAAAAGGTGCCTTTTTAAAATGGCCACCCCCGCCGCTAAAGGTTGCTTCCGGCGCCCCTGCATACTTGTAGGCCTTTGTTGAACAAAACTTTAAAGTCAATGCAAAAGATCTAAGCTCTGATGGATACACCACTGGATTTTTATTTTTCTTTTGTGTCAGTATTCTTTTCATAAGCTCTCTTGGAACTCCAGAAAACATTATCTCCAGTATGTTCGCCCAGTCATTGATGAGGCTCTTCTCTTTTAAGTCTTTCACCACTGACTTCAACAAGTGTACCTTTTTCCTAAGCTGTCACGCTTTGTGTTGTGATGCTTTTTTCTTCTTTCTTAAAGTTTGACTTCATCTAGAAGATCATTATATTTACTTTTTTAGTCAGAAGGAAAATGTATTGAATATGAATGATCATGTGCAACCTTGTAAGCTTCAGAACCTACCATGTGTGCTCTTTTTGCCACTGGACATATCTCATCTATTTTCTGGTCCTTCAAAGTCAATTCTACCTCATCCAACCGTTTCCTCTTTTGGGAAGTTTGTACGGGTATAGTTACTATCTTTACATCAGGCACGGTTTCAATTATCACTTCTGAACCTATTGCTTTATCACTATCTCACCTGATAATCTCTTAAGATTGTTGGAGCAGCATTTGGCTCTAGTATCACCTGATTTCCACTTTTAATCACCATATCCAATGGAAAAGGTTCTGAACACAGAAGACTTAGTTTGGTTGGTAGACACTTCATTAGTGCATGATAGGTGACATTTTGAATCCATATATCACATATCTTTCCACTTGCTTTTTAATTTGGGAATTTGCAATGCATTTTATATTATAAATAACTAAGTTACTCTCCAACATAACTAAATCTGTTAAAAATAAACAGTTCAACAGGAGGACACCACTGAGTGCCACTGAAGACCAGGTGTGATAGTATCTTGTTGTTCTTTATATATAGGACAACATGAATCTAATGAGATTTAACAGTAGTTGATTTTAAACTGTATGTCTGGTAGAATTTATGGCACCTTAATGTCACTCTGTCCAAATAAGATATTTCATAACCTGCCATACTGACAATGAAGATAATACTTTGCATCGTACCTGCTAAGTACATTTAGCCTGCATGTTCATACATGAAGAATAAGATACCACAAACAATATGATAATTTGTGGCTTTAAGTTGTGATTTGTTTACAAACTTCCTACGACATATACAGCTACTCCCTGTTTATCTTAATATTTAATGCTTGACAATAAATGCATTGGGTTGGACTTAGCAATAAAAATTGTCTGCTTTAGGCACAGCAAAAGAACTAAAGTTTTGAAAGTGCACCTGGAACATCATAGTCTGGCTGTCTTTACAAGGGGAATTAGTGACAGTTTTTTCCCATGAAGGAGCAAGTTTCTTCCTTTAGTAAGTGCAATCATCAAGGTTTAGTGATATAGATAGGGTTCAATTATTTGGAAACAAAATTGTATAAATGTAAGGATACAGTGCGGACAGTACAAAAAAACTAGAGGGTCCAAGGTACAGATACTGCTATCACAGGAAATTCTGAATCAAAGTGCCATTTCTTACACATTGCAGGGCTTTCAAGCTCAAAAATGTGCGTGTGTGCTTGATCACGCAGGCAATTCTTGCTGCACACGCGATCTTAGTATTCAATAAATTAGGTGATTTATGGTTTTCCACACGCTATTTTCAGTCCTGTACCTTTAGGAAAACAAACATGGACACCCAAGTGTTTAATCTTGAATTTCATAATGAAACAAAGTGCATGCAACAAAGTGAAAAATCTATTAATCTAACAATTGTATTCTTTCTAAAGTTTGCTACAAAATTTATTCCAAGGTAACATAAGTGAATGTTTTGTTCAACATAAGCAATTACAAAAATAGCAATGTTTTAAGCCAAGCTTTAGTTATAAATGACACTTTCTCCTGGTTTTACTGCCATTCGGCGATTCGCAAGTTTTTCTGTCCGATAGTCACACATTTGAATCAATAAAAATGGCATTCTTGTTATGCTCGCAAATTTGGCACCACACAAACTTGACCAACACGTGATTATCCACATTTTCCGTCTTATGACCAAGTATCATTTCTGTTCCCCTATTCAAAATGGTAGAAAGTTCCATTCTGCTACTTTTACCTTTGTTTGCCATTGAAAATAATTGCAAAATAAATGCAGCATTCCAATCACACAAGAAGTTTAATAGCAGCTCGTGGAGTTTGTAAATGTAACACCACAAAATGCGCGTAATTTGCATAGAGTGACAAGGTTTTAAAAATAACATTGTTTTCTGTTGGTTTAGAAATTTAATGGCTAAAAGACTATTGGCTTGCTTCGTGAAGGAACTCCAAACAAACAAGACAAAAATCTAAAAACAGGGTTGCTCCAATATCTGATATTTGCATGCGCGATCAATCGCTTGCCCAGTTGAGTCTGGGCGCGTACGCATGCCCTCCATTGACAGCCCTGCATTGAGATTATTTGTTACAAAATATAACATACCAGACACATCAGCCTCCTGGAGAGAATGAGAAATAGCAAGTTAAAAACTTAAGTCTCAGAAACAGTGAACAATTGCTGTTAGTGTAGGAACAACTTTCAGATTTTTGAAGCAACTTTTGGGCAACTTTTTGGGAAACTTTGAGCCTCTTGTGGACAGCCCTATTCCAGTTATCCAGAGGGAAGCTTTGGAGGAAACCATCCACTAGATGGTTCAATTAGTCTTTTGCTGCTGTACCCAAATTTGATGATCGATTTGCATGTCAGAATTGCTATGAGCCTCCACCAGTGTTTCTGCTGGCTTCACCCTATTGAGACATAGTTCACCATCCTTTGGGTCCCAACAGATACGCTCTTACTCAAACCTTTCTGAAAGCAGAACTGGTGAGTTGATGATGCAGCAAATGCACACAAACATCTGCTTCTTTCCTCAATTGTCTAGGATGATCTTTACTTTCATTGCACCCATGAATTTTGATCAACTGGAGACTTGCGCACATGTTAGACTCCTTGGTCTGTCTTTCAACACGGGTCGGATAGAGCCGTATCGACATCAGCATCTTCGGCACGTATTGTGCAAACGTCACTCAATCAAACGACAGCGGTTCAAGCACATAGGCGTGCCATCTGCCACAGTCAACATGTCTTACCAATCGTTCAAGTTGGCAGCTGAACGGGTGTCGCCTTGATGAGCGATGGTCTCACATTCAGGCCATGTGAAAGCGGGAGTATAACTGCAGGTCTGAGGACCAGCTCACCTTTCCTGCAACATTCTCACCCGCCAGCAACCAATGCTGACGCTCACCTGCCAAAAACTCCATGATTTACACGCCACACCAGTCCTGTCCATGAGGATCAAGATCACACACGTTGCGAAGCATCAGCGGCTGAATCTGATAGGGCAAATTGCTAACTCCATTCACTTCCCTTTCAATGGTTTCACATACTTTTTAACTCTCTTTTCAAAGTTGTTTTCATCTTTCCCTCATGGTACTTGTTCGCTATCGGTCTCGTGCCGATATTTAGCTTTAGATGGAGTGGGCAAAAGTGTGCAAATTTGCATTATAAAAGTATATCAAGAGATTTTAAAGTAATATCAAGCATTTTGCTTATTTTGTCGTGTTTTCGTGGCTTTTTTGGCTCAATATTGATCGTTCAACTGCCCCCGGATTCGGGCAAGTCTGAGCAAGTTTGTTTATTTTCTCGACCAATCGGATTCGTTCCTCAAATCAGAGAAGACATCCCGCATCGTTTCACAAAACGTTTCAGCAAATAGTGAAAAGTTTAGCGAAATTTTACTGCTTTATTGTTTGTTTTTGAAAATATTTTTATGAGAGTAT
>JAODVM010000007.1:780-17622 GCA_025400095.1 Phenganax marumi
CTACTGCTTTATGCTCAGTAAGTGCACGAAGTTTATTACAGATTTCATAAGGTTGGATAGTAGGGACGTCGTGGGACAAGGGAGGAAAAACCAGCAGGGACTCGATGTCAAGAGGTGGAATATCCGAATTAACAGAAGCGTAAAACTCGTTAAGAGAAGTAGCAAGTTTTTCGTAGTGCAAAACTCTTTTTTTTCTTAGTGCAAAACAGAAAGAAATGGAAGCAATAATTCGCCGACAAGACGAAACAAAATGCAGACATAGCAAGGATAATCAATTACACAGCTGTCATCCTTGCTTAATCAACGTTTGAGTAACTTGAGAACAAAAAGTTGACTTCAGAAAGTGAGAAGAGCATAATGGATGATTCCCTCCCCTCTACCAATGAGCCACTCCTTAATTCGAATAAAAAGCAGTCAAGTGAAACCTGTATTGAAATTCCTTCGTCTACCGAGAAGGGTCTGCGTATTAATCTGAATACAAATGTCAGGGCAGACGTAGACCGATTAAGGAGCCTCATAATGACTCACACTGAAACAAGACTTTTCCATAAAACGAACGAAATCACTGTTCCTTAAGGCACAGTCCCCAGCCTTCCTCTCACGACGGGGATGGTGTATTAAGAAACAGAATTGTGACTTTAAACACACTTAATGCCCTCATTTAAATGAATCAGTAAATAACATGCGCAAACACAAAATACTTTGCCCCTATCTATGCCAAAACGGGTTCTGTAAGGAAAGAAACCAATGTGACTTTTCGCATGTTGACACTTCGAGCACTCCGTTAGCCCTAGGGCTAGTCCTGAATAATTATATGTATGATGTATCCTAGTCGTTTTTCATTTCATCGGCAAAATACGATGAATCCAGATTGGCCACCTCTTCTCCAGAACCACAATATACGAGTCCCCTCAAATCACCCCATAGCGCGACCGTCAAGACATATTCCTATCCATCCGCCCCAATTGCGACCACTAATGAGCGTTCCAACCCGTCCACCCTACCTCCGCGAATGCCAAGATTGAATGTCAGTTCCTCCCTCCCCTAGTCTTGCCGGGCAAAGAACCCGAACCAGGTTGTAACACCCTGTAAAATAACAACAGTACTGAGCGCTAATGTGAGAGCAATATCTGCGAAGATTGACGAAATTCAGGAAATTGCTGAACTTAACGCAGTAGAAGCAATATGCATAACTAAAACTTGGTTATCCGCAGCTATCCCCGACTCAACTATTCCTTTACCTGGCTATAACTTATTCCGTAAAGACCGCTTGCATACAGCTGGTGGAGGTGTTTGTGCTTATGTCAAAAATAACATCCCCTGTAAACACTTAAACTATTGTGACGAAGACAATGTAAAATCTATATCGCTATCAATGCTTCCGCATAAACGACAAGGCATATTAAATCAAATATTATGGTAGTTGTATACCATTCCACTCACAATAGACAAGCCGAGAACAATGTTTTAAAAGAGGATATCCAAAAAAATCTTGATAAGCTTACAGCTAGTCAACCCAATGCTCTGATTATAATTACTGGCGACTTCAATCCCAAAAGAACAGGTCTGAAGGTGCAATATTTAAACCAGGGAAACCAGCTGAGCCAACTAGTAAAATTTAGAACAAGAGACACTGGAATACTCGACTGGTTTAACAAATAAGCCCAAACACTTTTGTCTCTCACAATTACCAAAAATTGGACCATCTGATCATGATCTCATATTCTCAACACCGGTGGAAAATACTGAAGGTAAACCTAGAGTTAAAAAGATTAAAACCAGGGATATGAGAGATAGTCCCTGGAATGCACTCGGGAGATGGATGTTGCAAAAGGATTGGAGATACGTTTTAAAAATGATTACGTGTGAGGACAAATGTAATATACTAATGCAAGAAATATATGCGGCTATGGATACATTCCTCCCTAGAAGAACTATCAAGAAACATTCCACCGACGAATCATGGACAACCAGCAAAGTTTAAAATGAGTTCGCAAAAGACAGAATGCTTTCATACGTCAAGAAAAGAATTTGCCGGCATAAAAATTCAGAAGAAATAAAATACAACGGGAATTAAGACTATGAAAAACGCTTTCTATAATAGTAGGGTTGATGGCCTACGATACTCAAATCCTAGTAAGTAGTGGAAGAATATCAAATCTCTTTCGAGTCAAAGTATTAATCAAGAATGGTATCATCAGTTCCTTAGTGAGTCTGTCTACACTGAATCCCTGGCACAAAATGTAAATGAATTCTTTACTGGTTTAACGCAAAACGTTGACTCAATAACTGCTCCCCTGTCACCAACCCAAGCAGCAAATGAATTTCTGGTAACAAAAAAGAGCTTTATACGGCACTATCCTCAATTAAAATTAACAAGGCAATTGGCCCTGATAATATTCCGAACAGGCTGCTGAAGGATTTTGCAACTGAATTAACTCCGGTGATTGCGGACATTTACAATCAGTCTTTAAAAGAAAGTTATATTCCTCCAATACTTAAATCCTCAATTGTGACTCCTATCCCCAAAACCTCGTTACCAAGTGATATAGAGAGCAATACTGTATCTATCTCTCTGACTTGTACTTTAGCAAGAATTATGGAACGCTTCACCTGCACACGTTTCCTATCTTATTTGGCTGGAGAAGTGGACAACAGACAGTATGCCCGTGCACTCCATTCTACTCTACGGACGCCCTCATATACCTTCTGCAAGCACTTTATGAAGCCCTCGACGCCCGGGATGCCGCAGATAAAATTTTTTTCGCCGAATTTGCAAAGGGATTTGATTTGATAGACCACAAAGTTTTGATTTCTGAACTAAAGAACCTGGTCATTCCGCCTGTGTTAGTGGGTTGGATATCTGCTTTCTTCACCGATCGAACACACACAAGCAGTCAGGATTGACGGAGTTTTCTCAGAGTGCAGACAACATAGAGGAGGAATTCCACAAGGAACCGAGTTAGGAGTTATTCTCTTCAGCATAATGACTAATGACGTGCTAGTTGAGTGACCTTTGCGGATTAAATCTGTAGATGATACATCTGCCATAGAGATACTACCCAACAACTCAATTAGTCTGTTGGGACCTGTGGTCGATTCTATAAATGACTTTGCTGCTCTACATAACATGAAACTTAATCCTGGAAAGTGTAAAGAGATGTTGATTATAGGTTCGTGCAAGATCCTAATTTCTCCCTGAATCCAATAAAACTAGGAAACGAAACTGTCCAGCAAGTCTGAAGTTATAAACTACTGGGTGTCCACCTTAGTGAAGATCTTAAATGGATTACACATATTGATTATATTTACACCAAGGCATGTAAGAGACTCTATGCTCTGTGCATACTTGTACGGGTTGGCGTTAACAAGAAAAACGTTGTTAAAGTTTATGTTACAGTAGTCCATCCGGTTTTCGAGTATGCTGTCTTAGTCTGGCAATCAATCCCGGATCACCTATCTCGAAAGATTGAATCCGTCCAGAAAAGAGCTCTGAGAATAATCTGGCCCGAAGCTGACACCTACATCGAGACCCACTTAGCTAAACTGGATACCCTTTCTCATAGAACGATTTCTATATGCCAAAGATACATGAGTAAAATGAAATGTCCGACACATCCACTCCATTTTTTATTACCCATTCAATCCGAAAATCCTCCTGATAAACATTACTCTCTAAGACCAAGGAAGCAGGACGTTATTTCATTGGGAGACAAAAATTTGAAAACTAGATGTAAGCTCTAACAACAAACCCAATATGATATAAAACTTACGGTTGAGTACAAATGGGGTGAGGAAAACAGTCTAAGCGCACGTGGAAAGAGTAGATACACTTATTTGCCAACAGCAACGAAAATAATATAACACACATACTCGTAACCGCATGCATATATTTCAAACTTTATTCGCAACATAAACATGAGACGTGTAGCGTGCAACTTGAAACACGAAACGTTAAAACGTAGATTGACTAAATAGAACAAATACATAAAACTAAAATTAATATGAACCTAAAACTAGACAAGAGCCGTACCAAGAAAGCCAAACCCTACAATAACTAAATACAAGAAGGGAAAGGATAACTTACAGATGTTTCCCCAGTAGCTCTGAACTTTACTTTACTGTCCTCTTCGCTTGTAGGTCTTTGCACTTCACTCTTTCAATTACTCAACTATACTGCCAAACTCTGGGGCTACAGCGTGCTTTACCCGTGCATGATACTCAGTGCCGGATTAACCACGTGGCAGATGCGGCATATGCCACCGGCTTTGTGCTTTTGGGGGCCTCGCTCTTTACTGTGCCACGCCTTCTGTACGAGAACACACCCATTTTAGGTGCGTCGCGATCTCGCAAATTTAGGAACTTCGAGCATTTGGGGCCCCTAGGCTTGTGGAAAATACCCGAATGCATGTGATGGCAGCTCCCCCAACTAAGTAAGAAATATTAACTAATCGGGTAATTGTACTTAAACAGTTGGGTAATCTTTCTTTTATCTGTGATCAATTTGGTCTTTCCAAAGAACAAATATCAATGGAAAATTTGATTGCAAAATTGTTAACAATGTGCAAACACGGCTAGCCTATAAGTTTCTATAAGATTATAGAAACAATTGTAAATACGCTTTTCTGTTTGGGCCACTGACTATGGAGTTATCAATAACTGACTGGTCCGAGTGTAAACTACTTAGTAACTAGCGCAACACAGACGTCTCCTTTAGGATACTAAAATAGTCATTAGACTTCGTCTTGTTGGAGTGATATTCCTGGTATTTTGTCTTAGTTCCTCACCTACTCCGTGCACAAAACCTCAACCCTCAAACGCAGGCTATAACATTTTAGAGACTCTAGTTTTCAAAATTTCCCTGGGGAGCATGCTCCCTGGACCCTCTTTATGGTACTCGCGGAAATAAAGCAAGAGAACATAAGTTTCCTGTGATTAGCAGAGTTGTCACTAACGATAAAAAACAGACTATAGCAGTTCCAAACCTACACTAGAAGAACAGAAGATTTTTTTATATTTAGATATAAACTTAAAAAGTTACAAACTTTAACGTGGTTGTTATAAACCTTGTATATATATAACGTAGTTGTTACAAACTTTAACGTAGTTGTATTTTATATATTATGTTAACTCGGTAGTTCCGTTTTTCAAAACTGCAACTAGTTTAATAAACTATCTCAATCTCAACATCAAGACCAGTATCTCTTACCTCATGTGCCGGTATCTCTTGCCTCATGTGTAGCGGACATGTCCTTTGAGGAAGACTACATAAAACCAGCCGTTTTAGAAGCAGTCGATCCGCCAGAGTCAATATAGCGCGATCCCTAATTCATCAACCAGGATGGCGCTAATAAGTACGTATGTTGCATCATCAGTACTTGGAGAACAATGGGAACGGATCAACAGTAAGAGTAGTATGTAAAGCACGGGTTCTGGGACAAACCATTAGTTAAAATATACTAATTTTCCAACCCCAGAAGGAATCGGGTGATTTATCCGATCCCCTAATACAAATATATACTAATTTCAAGGAAACGCTTATTGGAGGTATTTCATGGAAAAGCCCCAAAAGGAATCGGATGATTTTAAACGCGGTAATGCTGAGATAGACCTGTTCTGTACTACAAGCTACTACTTTAGCGCTATTTTGAATATTCAGTGAGCTCTGTAATACAATCTACTACTTCAGCACCATTTTGAATCAAACCCTTTATTAAAATAGACAAACCCCACGGATGACTTATCCTCATATAAAGATATACTAAAAACGGTTATTTATATGAGAATAAAATAGGTCGGATTAAATTCTAACTTTTTCTAAATAAAAGATTTAAACAAAGCGATTTTTTAAAAACATAAAAATTTCTCTTCAATGAAAAACTTGTGTGGGATCCGCTTGTTTTTTATTAGATCTAAAATGACAATAATTTTGAGGTTTTAAATGTTAAAATTTTTTTTTAAAAAAAGTCAAAGAATTCACCAAAATGTGTTAAAATAAATGAAGCGATTTAGCGAAAGAGTTAAAGAATTAGTGAAGGGAGAAGGTTCAAAAAATAGTCCGGGTCCATCTAAAAAAAAGAAATGTAGTCAAGGTTTTGAAGGAAGAAAACCCAACCCACAATTGGTCTAACGATGAACTTTGTGCTATTTTGGAAGAAATATTAAAAGAGTCCATAGAACTTGTGGTTGAACTTTATAAACGAGGTTTATGTAAAAAAAATATTTCTTGTTGCAACTAATCCATTCTTATATTTCTGTTCTAAAACTCCCTGTTTTTTAAAAAATTGAAAAAAAAGGTATAATAAACAGATAAACATGTCTAATCAAGAAGATAATATTCAAACCCTACCAAGTTTCCCCAAAAAACGGGGGGAGCAATTGAGAAGTAAACTAAAAGAATAGTTATAATTGGTTAATTGATTACGTTCCAGGAGATATAAAAACAAAAGTTTCTAATACATATAGCCAGATGAAGGATCGAGTTTTGTGTTTGTATAGAAAGAACTATGTCAAACCTATAGAGGTAAAAAAACTCGAGGAGGCTCATCTAGGTCGTCTTTGCACTTTTGTTGTAGAGAATGATGCAAGTATTGGTCCAGAGGTTTGGTTAAAAAAAGTTGCTAAGGATACAGTTGAAGAACATTTAAAAACTCTTGAAGGTGATAAAGTTGAACTTATTTTAGAATGCTCGCTCATAAGAAAAGATCCAGCTACAGGTCAAGTCATGAAACGAGATAAAGATCACTTCCATTCTGGATACCTTACAATTAATAGAAGATCGAACGTTGAAGAAATTTATAAGAGGATGATGGAAAAAGTGTTAAATAGTTTAGCGGAAAAATAAAAGGAAGGATCAGGGTTGGAATTTAAAAGAGTAATCGAGTTACTAATTCACGTGGGTAAATATCATTCTTTAAAGGGTTCAACTTACTTTCCTTTACCCAAGTATCTTGCAACCAAAAAAGCTCTTATTAATCCAAAGAATGATGATCAACAGTGTTTCAAGTGGGCGGCTTCGATACCAAAGTTTACCAACAAGTCTCAACCCCATCGAGAAAGAATTACAAAAGATTTAACCGAAAAATCAGCGAGTCTCAATTGGACTAAAGTTAGATCTCCAACACCAATAGAAAATATAAAATAGTTTGAGAAAAATAACAACATAAATATACATTCATTTGGCTACAATAAAACTGACAAAGTTTTTCCAATGGGGGACATACACCCCAAGCCTGATATTTGTTTATTATTAGAAGGTGCAACCAATTCTCATTATGTTTACATTAAAAATATGAGCAGATTTGTAACATCTCAAAAAACAAGAAGAAAAAATAAAATTTATTTATGTCATAATTGTTTTTGTCATTTTAATAGTGAAGATTTATTAAAGACACACCAGGAGGATCGTTTTAAATATAAAGTTAGTAAATTGATTTATCCAAAGCCAGGTACATTTGTGAAGTTTAAAAACTTCCAAAATATGATGAAAATGCCATTCATCATCTATGCTGATTTCGAGTGTGTTTTGATTCCCATCAATAGTCAAAAAGGAGAAAACACGAAGCAATTTCAAACGCAGGAGCTAAGTGGGTTTTATATTTATTTAAAGTCTTTTGATGAATCAGTCTACGAATCGAGACAAGTACACTTTACTGGAGAAGCAAAAGACGTTGTTCGAAAATTTAACGAGGAGATAGAATCTATCTTTCACAACATATACCGGCAATTTAAGTTTGCAGTAAAAATAAAGCTTATGGAGGATGATCGTAGAAACTCTTTAAAGAATCTTGTCGTTGCTATGCTTGCAACAACGAATTTGGAATAGATAAAGTTTGTGATCACCACCCCACCACGGGGGTGTATAGAGGAGCAGCTCATTTTAAATGTGTAGAAAAATACTATGCAATTTCTAATGACCGGTGTTTACTAAAGCAAACGCTATTGATTTTCAAAATGCAGAAAGATGTCATCATTGTGCAAGACTTTTTGGTCTCGATAAAGTTTATGATCACTGTTATTTTACTGGTAGATATAAAGGGGCAGCTCATAATATGTGTAACTTACTTATGAGGAAATCAAAATTCATTCCCATAATATTTCACAATTTGGAGGGTTATGATTCCCACCTATTCATTAAAGAAATAGAAATAAATCAAGGACGACTTAATTGTATTCCAAAAACAGAGGGAAAATATATTAGCTTTGCAAAGGATGTCGTAGTAGATGAATTTATAACAGAGAATAAAACGGCCCAAATGAAATGACAACTAAGATTTATAGACTCTTTTAAATTTATGAGTTGTAGTTTGGCAGATTGAGTAAGAAATTTGGAAAAATCAGAGTTTTATACTTTAAAAAATACTTCCCAGATCATATAGATCTGCTTTCTAGAAAAGAAGTTTATCCCTACGATTATATAAGTTCTTTTGAAAATTTATCAGAAACTCAATTACCACCAAAAGAGGCATTTTACTCAAAGTTAAATGATGAATCCATCACTGATCAAGATTATTCTCATGTAGAAAATGTATGGAGAACATTTGATATGAAGACGATGAGAGAGTATCATGATCTCTATTTAAAAATAGATGTATTATTACTTTGTGATGTATTTGAACAGTTTCATAATATTTGTTTTAAAATTTATGGTTTAGATCCTGAATGGTACTATAGGAGTCCAGCATTAGCTTGGGATGCACTATTAAAATTAACAAATATAAAATTAGAATTAATTTATGATCTTAATATGTACCTTATGATTGCGAGAGGAATGCGTGGAGGTGTTTCAATGATTACGAAATGATATGCTAAATCGAATAACAAACGCCTACCAAATTATGATCCAAATAAACCAAGCACTTTTATACAATACCTAGATGCAAATAATTTATATGGATGGGCAATGATGCAAAACTTGCCTACCCACAACTTTAAATGGATGAAGCAGTTTGAGTTTAGACGATGGAGAAACACTCCATGTATTTTAGAGGTAGAATTGGAATATCCATAATCACTTCACGATCTTCACTCAGATTTTACTTTGGCACCAGGACTATTTAATACAAGTACAGGAAATCGTAAATTAACACCAACTTTAGAAAATAAAAAAGTATGTTGTTCATCACGCTGCATTGCAAAAGTATTTAGAAAAAGGCCGCATATTGAAAAAAAATTCATAGAGGAATAAAGTTTGAGGAGTCTTGTTGGTTGAAGAAATATATAGAACTTAACACAAGCAATAGAACAGAGGCAAAAAATAAGTTTGAGAAAGATTTTTACAAGTTAATGAATAATGCTGTGTTTGGTAAACGATGGAGGATGTAAGAAATAGAATTGAATTATTTCTTGCAACAACAGTGAAGGAATCAGATAGATACATGAAAAGACCAAATCTATAATCGTTTACGATATTTAGTGAAAACTTATCAGCACACCACATGTATAAAACAAAAATAGTTTTAAACAAACCAAAATATGTGTGTATGTCGATCTTCGATATTTCAAAGTCTTTAGTATATGATTTCCATTACAATTATATTAAACCAAAATATAATGAAAAAGTTAGGCTTTTGTTTACTGCCACGGATTCATTATGTTATGAAATCGAGACTGAAGATTTTTATAAAGACATTTCTCCAGACATGGAGGAATAGTTCGACACCAGCGAAATCACCTCTGACAATCCATACATTAAAAAAGGATTAAACAAAAAAGTACCTGGTAAATTTAAAGATCAATGTAAAGGAATACAAATTGTCGAGTTTGTTGGTCTACGTACAAAGTTATATGCTTTTAAAAATGAAAACGATTATAAAGAAGTAAAATGTAAAGGTATAAAAAATGTGTTAAAGAAAAAACACTTACTATAGAAGATTTTAAAGACTGTTTATTTAATAAAAATTCACAATCAAGAACAATGAATCTAATAAGACACAGAGGGCATGAACGTTACTCAGAGAGCGTTTAGAAAGTAGTTCTAAACTCTGAAGATGATAAACGAACCATCTTAGCCAATAAAATCGACACTCTTCCTTATGGACACTACAAAATTAGGAGCGAAATGCAGAGCGCCCATGAGAATGAATAAAGTGAATAGAGTTTGGACAAAAAAAAGGAGTAACTTTAAGAGTTACTCCTTTTGAAGATTTGTTAATAGCATTCATCAAAGTCGCTATGTTTTGATCAAAACCTTTTTCTTTTCTTTTGGATTGTTATTTTTTGTTGGAGAAACAGTAGACAATCCATCAATATTCCAAACACGTAGCCACCCACGATTCCCATAATACCCTTTATGATATTCTGATACTTTTTTATTTCTTTGGATGTTTTATAAAAGTCGTACAAGGTGGGTTCTGGATAGTATTGTTGTTCGAGTTTTTCGAGTCGTTTACGAATAAAATCTAAACTTTTATTCCTGACGTTCATATCTTTGTTGGCGTTTTCGAGTAGTCGTCTATAGATTTCGATCTTTTTTTTTTATTCATCGCTTTCTCATACCATTTTTCTTTTTTACGAGCAAGCTCTTCCATCGCTAAATTGTGGCGTTTCATTTCAGCTTCATATCCAGACTTGTTGAGTTTACTAAATAGAAATCCTGCGCCTGCAAACGCAAACACGTTAAGAATTCCTCCTGCTACCATGGAAGCCATTTATTTAAAAGTAATCTAGTACTTTTTTAATTAGATAAATTATGATGTTAAATAGCAAACTCATTATTTTAATGAGTTTTATGATGAGAAGAATTAAATTTAATGAGATTCTTTTCTCTTTTTCAAAAAAATTAAGTTGGTCAATCCTTATTCTACTCTTGCATTAAGTTGTGATAAATTATATAAAAACTCAGAGTAGAAGATTGCATTGATGCATAAAAATTCAGATGCATAAAAACAAGATGCATAAAAACTCAGAGTAGAAGAAGGCATTGTACAAGAAAAAACAATTTGAAAATTGTTTTGAAGATCCATTTTTTTGTTTCTTGTTTCATTTTTCCTCAAATATGGCTATAACAATTTAATTCTTTAGAGTCATTTTAGAAATCAATTTTGTTCGGTGCGCTCAGCTCGTTGATTTTGTTTGCTTGGTCTTTTTTTTGGTTTGTTGTTTTTCTGGTACAATGTGTTTACGTTGAAGGAATTTCACCAAGACGCATCAAATCATCACAGCACCAGCGAGTTTTAACGTTCCTTAGATAGATCGAGGAGTACCGAAAGGTTCTTTAAACACTTTTTTACTTACCATCAAAACACCAACAGCTGCAACTGTTAGCAACATGGCGTCCTAAATCTGATAAGTATACTCTTGATTTGCTTTGCTAATAGAGCTCATTTATTGTATAAGAAAAATCTTTTTCTTTTAGACTTACGGTGATGTTTAATAAAAAGTGTCTAATCTAACCCGTTTCTTTTTTCAGGTTTCATCTGAGGGTTTGATAGGTTTCTCCACTTTTTTGGGGGGCGCTTGAAGCATGTAGCAAACAACGCCGACTCTGAGTATGAATGTGACCAAAAGTGCGAGTTTATCGTTTTTCCAGGAGTGATCTGAGTTGTTGGACTCGCTATGTGCTTGCTTGAGCCTTTTCTTTTATGCCTCATTGGCTTGCTTTGACAATGCAGCAAGTCGTGTGCCAGCCTCCACTTTTTTTGGATCTTTTTGTTTAATTTGCATGGTAATAACTGGTGTCGTTGCAGAGTCGTTTTCCATTTATTATTAAGAAAAAACTAAGATGATTTATAAACTACTTTTAATTGACTTAAAATCCAACCAAGTAGATGGTTAAGTAGGTTTGAGTCGATTTTAAGTAAAGCTAAGATGATTTATAAATAACTTAAAATTGACTTAAAATTTGACCAAGTAGATTGTTGAACAAACTTAAGTAAATTTTAAGTATAACTAAGATGATCTATAAACTACTCAAAATTGACTTAAAATCCAACCAAGTATAGTGAGCCAAGATTCGTTTCCATAAATACCCCCACTGTCTTTTCTGATATGAATATTAAACATTTCTACTTGATCAACGTCTGTGGTGTAGTTTTTAAGAAGAAATTCTTCATTTAGAACAAACCATTGTTGATTATCAAATACTTGTTTTTTTGGTAAAATGTTGATTATTTTCAAAATATTAAACTGAATTTTACAATTTCTCATAAGAATATTAATGGAGTAGACTAAACTTAGATTTGTAATTCGATGATCCATATTAAACACATGGATGAGCAACGTTATTTTTGTTTTATCATTAAAACACTGGGGTAGATAAATGACGTAAGAGTTTGGAGGGTATCCACTAATAGCTGTTGGAGATAAATAACTATCTGTATACTTAGAATAAGAGAAGTTAAATAAGTAGGTATTCATCAAGAATTCCACTTGAGCTTGGACCTTCGATAAGTTTCCTTGATTGGTTGCTACATTTTTTTGATTGAGTGTGATATCTTTTCAATTGGTTGCCATATTTCTTTGATTGGATTGGATATCTTCTTGATTGGTTGCCATATTTCTTTGATTGGATTGGATATCCCCTTCAATGGAAGTGATCTTTTTCGAGCTGTTTGAGTTTTTCTTCTCAACATCTTTAAGCTCCTTTATAGTTTTGTTATTTGAGTCCTCGATTCCATAATACAATGCCATTTATTTTAAAAAATCTTACCATAAAAATTTTGCTATTATAATCCAAACACTGCTGCAGTCAGTAGTAACGACTACAAAAGAACAAGTTGGAACCCACTGGTAATTACTAAGTTTATTATAAATGAGTTGGACATTTGAAATGGGTTTGGTCTTGCTTTGCTCGTCACTTTTATTTACTTTTGGTTTGCTTTTGCTGTGCTCAAACTCGCTAAGCCCGGTCTTTTTAACTGAGGTGTAGTTGAGGTTTTTATTTTCTCCAAACTTCATTTCTGCTGTGGCCATGGTTAAAACATTATTAAAACCTTAGATGGGGTGTTCTAGAATAATTATATTAAAGGAATCAAAATCACACCAGGACTCACCAGTAAATTGAGAACCACATTTGTATCTGCAATGGCGGTTCTCATGTTACAGATTGTTACTGTGGGATCATCTTGTACAATGGTGTCTTGTACGAGTCTATAAAAAACATTTTGCGTTTGTGACGATTTCGCCCCTTGATTTATGATAGCCCATCGAGTATTGGCTTGTGCTGCCAAAACAGAATAAACAAAGGGTTCGATGGCTTGCTGAAGGAGTGTCTGTCCTATCGTAGTGAGTCCATCTGAGTTTCGTTTAATAAACTTTTTCCAGTCCTCTTCAGATTGATTTACAATGCTGTCGACTTCTTGATATTCTATGCCTAAAATTCCCATGATTCTATTGTGCTTAGGGACCACATAGTGGGCGTTTTTAATTTTGGTTCTGTCGGGCGTTTTATAAAAATAACTCAAGGCTTCTCGAGTATGGAGAAGTTTTTTCACCCAAATCTTTTTGATGGGGATATGCGCTTGCACCAGTTTTAGAACATCCTTATCGACAAATGTGTCTAATGTTTCAGGATATCTGAGAAATCGTTTCATGTGGTAATAAAAGTAGTATCGTGTGATGCCCGTGGCTATTTTAGGTTGAGAGGTGTTTAGAATATGTTTTAAAGGCGCACCCCCTAAATAAGATAACACAAAAGCCGCTAATAAACTCGTAAACTAAGAATCAGCTTTGTAGTCAAAATCTGTGCGTGTAATATCTTTAGATTGGGTAGCGTTTTTCCATTTCAAATCGAGGGGTTTTAAATGAACACTAAAGAAGTCGTCATCGTTCACATACACCTTAAATCCAGTGATGTCGAGTAGAACATTATCATGGAGCACGAGCTTTTGAACGGTTCCATTAGGAGCCAATAACGCGGGCGTCCAAAATGCTTTCAACGTGTTTGATTTAAGGGTTTCCGATCGATGTAGGCTGATGCCTAAATATTGACTCCACTCGGGTGTGGTTTTAAAGTTCCAAGTCTCGATTTCCTATCGATAAACCTCGCCAGGCACCTCAAAGTACACTCGATTGGATCGGATGAGGTCTTTTGCTGCGTTGCATTCAAAGTCAAATTTAAACAAGTCTGCATGGGGGTATTTTTTAAGAAACTCTTGTTTTGCGGCTTTGCTGCTCCAAGTCTCAAACAATGTCATCGCTTTATCATAATTTTTCCCATAATACTTTTTTACATAGTTTAACAAAATTGGGTTTTGATTGACTTTGCCAAGATTTGTTTCCATTTATTTAAGGAAAAGTTTTTCTTAAATAAATGATTAACAATCCATCTAAAATATTCAAGCTCACCGTATGGATAGACTCCAACCACAAGGAGATCCACCTTGACAGAAACATCAGAGTAGAATCTGGCTCTCGATTGTTTGTCAATACAGCAATGATTTTTTGGAATTATAAAAACTTAGCTTCTGATGTGACTGTCAGTAAAAACACAGACACTAAAAAATTTTTTAGCAGCTACTATACATTTGAAGATCTCAAAACGGAGTTGGCTAAAATAGAGGTTCAAATCAAAAAAGCTCCTCATCACAAGACTAAAATTTATTCAAAAGGGTCCCCGTCAATCATAAACTAGTTGGAACTTTGCTGGGGTTTCCAGACAATAAACAAATTCAAAAAGATAGTTGGGTCGAAAGCGATAACGAAGCCGACATCTACGTAGGTCTACGTTATATTACAGTGAGTTGTGACATAGTGTACATGTCTTCTAATTTTGTTAGAAATGGAAAACTAAGTTCTTCTCTTTGTACTTTATCCATAACAACGACACAGAGCTTAGATGGGGGTGTAGTACAATATAAAGACGTTGAATCATCCACCCAATTACATAATGGAATCTTTAATAAACTCAGTTTTGACGTCAGTACAAACAAGGGTGATATCGAAGGAGGTATTGGATCCCTATTGTTTGAACTCTACGTAAAAAATCTTTAAGTATGTCTTAAAAATAAATGAGCGAAGCGAGCGATGATTTTGTTAAAGAATAAGAACTTCGTAACCTCTACTACGGTCCAAAAACGGGGTATCAGTCCGCTGAAAAACGTTATCAAAAAGCGAAAGACCAATGTTTAAACATCACTCGAAGGCAAATCAAAACATGGTTGGAGACGCAAGACACGTATACAAGATACAAACGTGTCGTCAAGAAACATAAGTTTAGCAAAACTTTTGTGAATCACTTGGCCGATCAAATACAACTGGATCTAGTAGACATGAACAAACTTAAACAAAAAAATAATGATTTTGCTTGGATTTTAACAGCGGTGGAAATCTTGAGTTATATGCGTTTGCGATTCCGGTGTCTAAAAAAGACAAACATCATATGACAAATTCAGTAAAAAACCTACTAGGCGTGTTCCAACGCAGATTTGGAAAGTATCCTGAAACAGTACAATTTGATGAAGGAAAAGAATTTTACAACGTCGGTGGAAAAGTCTATTAGAAACTCATGGGGTTAGATACTTTTCTACAAACTCTGAAAGGAAAGCAGCTATGGTCGTACGATTTAATTGAACCTTGAAAACCATGATGTGGAAATACCTTTACTCAAAAGGAACCTATGAATGGGTAAACGTGTTGGACGAGTTGGTCGACAATTACAATCATACAAAACATAGTACGATACTCCTGAGACCTGCTGATGTCAACAAAACCAACGAGGATCGAGTCTGGCTAACCCATTATGGAAGTTGGACGGGTGAGTACCCTCCACCCAAGTTTAAAATGGGTGATCGAGTCAGAGTAAGTCGATATAAGCACGTGTTCAAAAAAGGATACAAAGCCAACTTTAACGAAGAAATATTCGAAATTGCAAAAGTGTTTCGAGGTGATCCAACCATGTACTTGCTCAAAGATATCACTGATGACGAACTCATTCTTGGAAAATTTTACGAACAGGGGCTCCCCCTCATCGATAAACGAGACGACGTTTTCAAGGTGGAGAAGATACTCAAGCGAAAAGGTGATAAAGTGTTTGTGAAATGGTTGGGATACGACAACAAACATAATTCGTGGATTGAAAAAACTGACATTCAAAATCTATAATCTTTGTTTTAAATAAATGGAAGACACAAATTTTGAAGACTTTGATAAAGACGAACGTGGTAAACTCGACGAAATCCAAATGAACAGGCTCGATTAATGATGATAAGCTCGAAGACGACATAGATAAAGATATAGAGACCTCTTAATAGAAGGTGAGTGGGATCCTTCCTACTCCATAAACGACTACAGCTACAAATGGTGGACCGACTACTTTGACTCCAATCCAACGACAACAACAACGCTGAAACAAATAGCATCAAGAGGTAAAGTGGTTCAAAAAAGAGCATTCTTAAAACACATGGGGGGTCTAGACGTCGGCGAATCTGATGGGTCCCACTCTAAAGCACTTATTGAGGAATTCGAACTCGTGAGACAATCCGATCATAAAATCGCAGGAGCCACTTTTAAAGGAAATCATGCTATATTAGCCCATAAAGACGATGCAATCTACTCATCCAATGAAGAAGTCAAAAAATTCATCGACGAGTTTAACTACATTGCAGAAAAAGCTAAAGAAGAGCGCTCCAAAACGGTAAATGCACAAGTTGAAGACATGATCGGGCTGCAACCCATAAGCACTGGAAGATTTGAAGACATGATCGAAGCAGTAGATAGATAGATGGATAGATGATTTAATAATCGTAGCTTGCAGTTAGAATACACTGAGTTGCCTACGAGAAAAATACAAAATAATATCAATTGCAATAATAGAAGATTACAAATATATAAGAAGCTAAGTATATACAATAAAATTAAGGATTAAAGTTTGTGCTTAAGACTATTGCTTACAATAAAAGAGTC
>JAODVM010000013.1:0-85343 GCA_025400095.1 Phenganax marumi
AAAAAACAAACTAACAACATAATAATGCATCTAGAGGCGTAACTTACAAAACAAGCCAATTACGTAAGTGCAAGAACTGGTAAAAACAAGCATAACAGTCAATTAAAGCAGTTTGCTCTGCATGCAAATTTTCAAATTTCAAGTTCATGTATCAAGTTCTTGTATTCAAGTTCTTGTTCTTGAAGTATCCTAATCAACTGTTTCGGCGGAGAAGTTGGTAGACTCTTTTCACTGGGGGAAATTGCTATTCGCGCCGAAAATCGAACGCGAATCCTCAGTGATGAATGGTGCCAGTGCTTCCACAACCCAGATTGAGATTTCCTACACCAATAATTCCTGATTCCTCAGTAATTCCTGATTTTTCCTGATTTCTTCCCCAAATTTCCTGATAATGTCCTACAGTTTGTTCTATCTTGCATGTTTCAAAAGATTACCACAACACATTCACATGTATAAACTATGAAAAGTGCTTTCTAGTTGTTGACAGAAAAAATGTGATTAAAAAAGCTAGGAGTAGAGGGTTTTTTGTTATCCTTCACGGCTGTCATACTGAAAAAGTGAAAACTTTGCCAAAAAAATTTTGAGGTCAGTAAATCACGTAAAGCCTAATTGGAGAAACTTTCCACCACCAAGTTTGTAAGAAAACTGATACAATAAAAAGTGCGAAAATTGAGTACTTCAGAAAATGTTTCCGGAATGAATTTTTACAAGTTTCCTGAGATTTTTTATTATCCTGAGAATATCCTTTTTACTTTAGAATTTCCTGAGAATCGGGAAATTTCCTGAGAAGTGGAAGCCCTGAATGGTGCTCGCCCAACGACTGCACCTAACTTGTAACGGAACTCATGTAATCTATACCGGTGGTCGAGAATAGATGCACCACAATACCAGTTTACTGCAACTAAAATGTTGTCATTGATTGTTAGTGTTCCAACATTGACCTTCATCTAATTTGCCAAGTTCGTCAGCAAAGTTGATTGCGAAGTTCGTTTCGTATTTGCCGCCCAATATTCGAAATTTGGAACGAAAATAGGAAGTCGGAAACGAACTTGCGAAACTTCCGGTGTAAAGTGAGTTGAAACTTGAAAATGACTGGAGAGTTTATATACCTTTCCTTCAAAAGTGCGGTTCGTATTCAAAACTTCGTATCCTCGCATTCAAGAACTTCAACCAGAATCAGAAACTTTCTTCTTCAAATTTGCTGAATTTAACTGGAAAAAACGGCAAAAGTCTGTTAGAAATTACAACAAATTTTCGGCACCATCTTGCGAAAATATTTATGAGGCACATTCTACGCAGGACGAACTCGGCCGCGTTCTTGCTTAGAATCTTAATATCTCACATTTTTTTCATTAAAATAGGCATCTTTAACGATGATTACATTGGTTTGGTCAAGTATTTCAACTATATACACCAACTAAAAGCCGACCGATCGGCAGTTTCTTAGTATGACTGACCGGCCACATACTGAACGCACGCCCTAGGCTAAATTGATATGCCAACTTCAAAGATAAAATTTAAAGCTAAATTCTAATCCGTTTTGTTTCAAAATCGCTCACAATGTAATATCAGTCATCTACTTCAGATGTAAGCATAAAGAAAAGTGTTTTACCTTCAAATAAAGATAGGATTGACAGGATGCTGCGAAGATTTTGCGGACTTTTCAAACCACTATTTCCTTCGTCAACGTGTCAGGCTGTCAGTATTGAAATTTATATTTCGTTCGGATGTGCTCGGAATGCTCTCGGAGGCCCGATTGATGGCGGATGGCGGAAAACGGAAAAGATCTCGACTCAAGTCGGCGAACTCCGAGCTCAAAATAAGTTACGATCCCTGGATTGCGCTGATCGATGCGTGATGAGTAAATGCCTGATGAGTAAATTACAACTTTTGTAAGATATTATAATTTATTTCTCTCCACAATCAAAATTACACATCTTGAAACGGCTGATTTTTCACAACCTAATCGACGACTAGTTTGATATTAACTGTCCACTCTCTTCTGACAGTGTTATCTGGTGTTCACCTAGAAAGAAACAAAACAAGACATTAACTAATATAACAGTAGCAGTGGCTGTCAATTCACCAATAGGTACACACAATATCATCAATCTTCAGGATACTTCGAACAGTCTCTGAAGCCAAAGTCAAGGCGCTGGTCGAGACCAATAATGGTTGCAGAACATTCTCATCAAGTATGTTTGTTATTGTTCCCTAAGAAAGATAAAATGTATTTCACAATGATAACCAGCTTAGGCATATGAAATTCTATTGTAATCATGAAGGTACCTTGCGGACATTTATGCCTGCATTTTTCTCTCCTTGCGAATGCTTATTGCGGAGTTCAGTGACAGTTGCAATGGGATTTAGACCTGCATTCTCAGCCAAAGTATAGGGTATGACTTCCATTGCCTCTGAGAATGCTCTCACACAATACGACTCCATTCCTGACAATGTGTTGGCATATTGTATTAGGTTTATAGAGAGCTCGGTTTCTGGTGCACCGCCACCTGCTATCAATGCTCTAGTGAAAAATGTATGCAAACTATTAAGCACTGTGGATAGGTGGGTTTTAATAAGGCTTATTAAAACCCACCTATCCACAGTGTCAAAGGTTCACAGGAAAGGCTAATCAAACTTATGTAACTTGTTGAGAAGACTTGGTAAGCAAAAGTTACCTGTTCTTGACAAGACATCTTACAACACACAAGGCATCATGAAGGGAACGCTCAGCTTCCTCAAGGACCAGTTTATTTGATCCACGCACCAATATACTAACTGTCTTGCCAGGATTTGCAATGCCAGTTATCTAGATAATTCCACAATATCTGAAAATGGTTCCATTTACAGCTGATCAGCTTCAGGAAAACCAAGAAAATACCTTGACAACTTTAGCAGCTCCTGTGGATACTTCTTCAACAAGTTCTGCCGACGCGAGCACATCGGGAGTGAAATGATCAACACTCGCAGCTGGTCTACAACCGAGACTCTGGAAATTGAAATTTTAGTCAGACAGGGTTCGAATTAATTCTGAAAACGTGGTTCGTGAATTTGCAACAACAAAAAATGCAAATTTCTTATAAATTTCAAGGAAGTTTGCAAGAAATTTTGTGGAATAAAGTGGAAGCACAACAGTCGTTTCCTGCATTTATAAGCTTGCGTAAAACCAAATTTACTGATTGTCGACTTCAGATGACTTTTCAGTGGGCTTTTGCAAGGTTCATAGCGAACTTGCCAATGGCATTTCCAAGTTTGGAATTAGGTCATAAACTGTGGGACGAACCTTGTGTCAGTCCATACTCAGAAATGAAGGGATGAACTTGAAGGCAAATTTGCGAACTTCATTGCGACGTTCATGCCCGACTTCTGAATTTGGAAACGCAATTGGAAAGTTTGCAAAGAACTTTGCAACTGCGCACTGAAATGTTATCTCTGATCCGCAATAACTTCAACTTTCAAATCGACAAACACAGTTTTCACAAATTCCTTCTGTATGGTCAATCGCAAATGAGGCTAAAAATTACATCACACCACCAAATGTTGATTCATGATTATTACAAATTTTCCAACATTCGGCTCGTGAATCACGTATCACGAACCGTTATTTCGAACCCTGTCAGATGAAGCTCAATGTTTGGAGAGTTGCTCACAAGCAGTCAAACTCTTGCACTGTACCTTGCATATAAACTCCACTTCATCACGCTCTATATCACGTAGAACCATTATTTTCATCTTTGATAAGAAATGTAAGGCTAGGTCATTCACGGCATCCCTAACAAAACACTCAGTGTATGAATGGAACTACAAGGTTTGGAAGCAAATAAGTATCAAGGGAAAACAGGAATATTTTTGAATTTGCTTTTAAAAGGAAACTATTTTTACCTTAGAATAGATTTTTGAATTAGGAGGACATTACATCCAGCTTTCTTTATCTTTTTACACAAATCTAGTATGTATTGTCTCTCTTCTCGTAAAACGCGATCCATCTGGGTGTAATCTGATACAATCACTTGATTGTCCATCTAACAAAACAGTAGAGGCTATAAAAATATGCTGCGCAATATGTATCATGGTAGCCATAGATAAACAATGGCTATGTCTAACATGGATTTAATTGAGCAATTTGGCGGTGGGACATACATCAGTCTTTGGGGCAGATAAACAAAATTGAATTAGGCCAATTTTTGCTTTCTCAACACTGGTTACTCCACCAGCAAGATGAGAAATCTTCTGTTCAAGAACTAAACCATCGACCATTTCTGTATCCTCCACAGTTCCCCTGAAATTAACAACACAAAATGAAGCAGAACTTTAGTGCTGTGCAAACTCTGAGTTTTTCATCTCCAGCTCCGGCTCCAGCCAAAAAAACCCCGGCTCCGGGAAAACAAGCTCCAGCTCCAGCAAAAAATTTCCTGCTCTGGCAAATTCGTGAAAATTTGAAGTTTTATGTAAATTTAAGATTTTAAAATGCAAGCATTGTCATAAATGGAATGCAATATTTTCATGTGAATTTTTACTCTTTCCTGTCAATACTAATTGTGTGTTGCTCGGAGTATTTTTTGGCCAGATATTTATCAGATTTAGTGGGACGTCTACCAAAGTCTGATAGTAGTCGCCAGAAAATAAGTGCTGCCGGAGTTTCACCGAAGCTGAACTAACTCTGGCTCCGCCAAAATATGCCACAACTCCGGCTCCGGGGCACAGCACTACAGAACTTGTTTGTGTATGTCTGACAAAACTCTCTGTAAACAAGGGGCATATTTTCACTTTTACCCTAATTTTGTGATGACTCTAATGTCCTTCAAATTAACACTGTTTGCTGTTTTCGGATCGATAACTTTCAGCACAGCATCAACCGACATTGGAGCAAGAAGACTGGAGTATTGGGACACAACCTAAAAAAATTTTCAAACATTAGTTTTCTATTCTACTTCTTTGGAGACTTTTGAATACTCATGTAGGATTTTTTTATTATGAGCTATGTTACCTTTGAGTTAAGAGAAGTTGAAGCACTTTTTAACAAAGATTCTCTGTCAGTCAATTCAACTGGAATAGCAATACTTTTCAGGACTTCAACGCCTTTCTCACACGCAATGCCAAATGCATCTGAGATTATCATTGGATGAATACCTGGAAAAAGATGTTTAAAGTTTTATTTTTCAGAATTTCCCTTGAGAAGAAGGATAAATTGCCAAGCCTAAGTAGCAACATTTTGTAATAAGAAGGTCAAAACCTTTCTCAAGCAATCTAGCTGCAGCATCCAACAAACTTCCAGCAATGACAACGACTGTAGTAGTACCATCTCCTGCTTCAACATCCTGAGCTTTCGACAGTTCTACCAACTGAAAATTTGAAATTCATAAGCAAACAGACTTGACAATATGATTTTAAAAGTCTAAAAGCCTAGCCAGTTCTCACCATTTTAGCTGCAGGATGAAAAACTTGCATTTGTTTCAAGATCGTAGCTCCGTCATTTGTTATTGTAACATCACCATTGCTACTTTGGATCTATGATATTTTAACGACACAGTGACACAAAACAAACTACAAACACGTGTATCAACAAACAACGTCAAAATGTCCTTGATACCATTTTGTCCATTCCTTTTGGACCAAGACTGGTGCGAATAGCCGAGGCAACCGCTAAAAACAGGCACGAAAATAACCATTGTAACTCTCAATGCATAGAAGAATAACAAAAGCATCGATTCTGGAATTCTCTAAACCTTTTGCTGCATTTATATTTGTAAAACGAATTTCTGTTGGTTTTTCTTTGTCTTTATAAGCCACACGGTTTGAATTGGACGATTTTCCGGCAGATTTTGTTTCGAGCATATTGTATTGGAATTCTTTTCGTATGTTACACTTTCGAAAAGGTTATTGTGTCCTCTTGAGACTAGGATGCAAAAGGATTCAAAAAGTTTCCAAAACTTTATCACTTTATATTATGTATTCAAATTTCAAAGTGACAGCGCTCGCTGCTCGGAACTGGGGGAGAGTCGGAGAGAATAACTTTGTGTTTAAAACACGTGGAAATGGCTGAAAATGAGACCTCGAATGAAACCGCTCGAAAGTTGTCGAATTCTGAGTTAGAAAAGAACGATTTGGAGCTTCCAGAGTGTACTTCGTGTAGAATAATTGGTGCAGGAGCTTGTTTTTGCTCTTCTGCATATCTACTGTTCAAAAGAAATACATTTGGTCAAACTCCGGTGTCCAGATCGTTAATTGGCATTGTTGCGGCTGGTATGTGATTTCTTCAGTCTTTGTAGCAGTACTGTGATAATCAGTGCAGGTGCAAGCTTGTAAATTAACTAATAAAGCAGTATTGTCAGGCTTAGTTTTTCAAATTCTTGGCATGCGTCTTGGAAGGGTGCGTCTTGGAAGGGTGCGCCTTGGAAGGGTGCGCCTTGGAAGGGTGTGCCTTGGAAGGGTGCGCCTTGGAAGGGTGCGCCTTGGAAGGGTGCGCCTTGGAAGGGTGCGCCTTGGAAAGGTGCGCCTTGGAAAGGTGCACCTTGGAAGGGTGTGCCTTGGAAGGGTGCACCTTGGAAGGGTGCGCTTTGGAAAGGTGCGCCTTGGAAGCGCATTCAATTTTCCTTGGGCGTTCAAGTTACCAGAAGTTGACTGTACTTTTGGTTAAATTGTGATGCGATTGTGACTTATTTTACTATGCATTTTAAAAAGATTTTATATATTACTACTTTGCATCCTTTGTTCTTTTAGAGTTTCCTTCACATTTCCTTTACAATTTATTTCCTTCAAAATTCCTCTATGTGCAAAAATTTTGTTTTAAAAGGAAATGTCCTTCAATGTAGAGGTGCTGAGTACAACTTATCTTTGTTTATTTCAGGACTTGCAGGTCTTGGTGTTGCAAGGCTCTACAAATAGCAATCCTGAAATATGTATTGGTCTCAATTGACTTTTGTTGGTTCTGAAACACTTGCTAAAGTTTGCATAGTTCTACAACACACATCTTAACTCTGTTGTTCTTACTATGCAATTGCATAAATTTTCAAATTCAGATCAAAATGTAATTGTTAAATAAGAAACCAACAAGACACAAGTTTGCTTAAATCTTGAGGATTCTATGAGATACCACAATATTTAAAGAGCTGTGGAGCAAGGTAGACTGCATTGATGGATACCAATGCATAGGTAATAAACTTGTGTGGTACTTCGACATGGCGTTTGTAATTTAAAGGTTTTGCTGTCCTGGAAGTTGGTAGTATCTTGGAGAGACTTGACGTTACACACCATTTTGAAATGATGCGAGTTAATGCTAGAAGTAAACTACCAACAGCAAACCTCATTATGTAGAGTATTGTCAGTTGGAGGTTTGACGTATGTTTAGCTTTGGAAAGAAATTCTACGAATGTCTTCTCATTGTGTGCAGAAATACTCAGTCCAATCAGTGATCCTGTTGCTGCACCCAGCACTAATGCAGTGTCTGCGTAAGTGTTGTACGAGATTGGAGTTGATGTTGGATACAAGTATAGCAACATGATGGGCATCACTATTGCAAGTGCAAGAATGTTTGGAGATGATTGACATGTGGTTTCAATAGGAAGATCTTTTAAAATAGGAAGTAGAACAGCCATGATTAAACTTTCAAATAGTATGCCGTAGATCACATCCTGAAAAAGGCACAAGAGTATTCAAGTTTTTCACCTCAAAAAAACTATTGCAAGATGCGGTGAATTTTCTCACCTTGACATAATGCATTCCCAGATATACTCTGCTCATTGCAACCAAAGAGGAATAAATAGCTGCAATAAATAACGCTCGATAGAGGTTGTACTACAGAAAAAGCAAAAGGGATTTGTTAGAAAAATTTGCATATTATCAGCAAGTTGATTCATTCAGCTCTGATATTGTCAGTGGTATACCTTGAAGTTCTCGTGGGTGAAATAAATGAGAGAAAACGGAACAACTAGTCCAATCATGGCATGAGTCGATGGCATGGAGTACTCTTCTGCATATTTCTTCTCTGCTCGCACAACAGGAGGTGAAGGTGGCCTGGGGGCTAGGATTGTGTCTTTTGCACTCTGGCCCAGGTAGATGGATATGGCCAAGGATAGGTACACCCTTATCACAGCTCTAGCGTTGATATTCCACAATACAAAGGACAGTACAGCTATGAGGAATTGTTCGTCGCCTAGGGCTGAGCTGAGATAAAACATGGCATGGACCACAGAGTTATACTCATAGCCTGTTTCTTTAATATTTTGTTTCTCCAATCTGCTATTGGGGAAATATTTTTCAGAATGTGTCCGAATGTCATTATCACTAGTCTTGTCTGATTTCCATCGCAGACTGCACAGCTGCTGAAATCGAATAACTAACTCCTTTTCACCCAACTGTTGCCACATGCTTTAGTAATAATCATAAATGACCATCCAATATAAAAATTATGTTTTGAAATTCTGATTTGGTGTTTTGATATTCTAGACGTTCAAAATGACAATTCGATGTACGATAATTTTCCTCTAGGGAGGTATTGCACCTCCGAGAAAACTCTATATACGGTGAGGTGCTCCAGGAGAATGAATACCGGAGAAATATTGTACACCGGAGAAAAGATTAATATACGGTGAAATATTCTAGGAGAATGAATACCGACGAAAAAACTTTGTAATTGGTGCTGATCTCAAAATAGGATGTGGGAAACTGGACTAACATGCTCAACCCATGCATGGGGGGTTGTGTCAAAAATTTTACCCAAAACGTTATTTACGAACATAATAATTAATTACATTTCTTTTCTTTATCAACAAAAATTAAGTACACAGGAAAAAATGGTCTTTTCCATCACAGGCTTGTGGTAAACTTTCCTTCACACTTGTCCATGTTGGCACCTGGTTATTGTGTTGCCCTCTTTCATTTCATTGCATGTTCCACTATAAGCTTCTAAACAAATAACCAAAGCCATAGTTTACAACACTATATTTGGTTAGTCGGTAGTCTGTGTAATGTGGACTTACTTTTAGTGGCGTCAAAGCATTAGTCATCTGGATTCCAAGATTTCTAGCCAGGACAAAAGGCAGGAATGAAGTTGAGAAAAGCATGTTAAGCCCATGTGTAGCACCCATCATCAATGATACTTCTTTCTGTCGGGCTGTTTCGTATCTGAGAAGATGCTCCAAGGAACCTTGTAAGAAAAGACAGAAAATTAGCGTCCTTGGGGAACGACATAGTTCAATTCCAGATTACACATCTCAAGTGATGGTAAAAATTTGAAACCTACCCAAATCCTGGCCATTCATGGATGCCATCCTCAATTCATTTCTCAGGCACTCTACATCGCCGAAGCCAAGATTAACGCCTTGCCCAGCAAGCGGATGAATCCTATGAGCAGCATCTCTGGAAAAAGGTCATTTGGATATATTTGACATAACACTTCAAACTACCTGTCTTGTGCCTCTTTGGTCTTCCTTTCCACCCCCTTGTGATTTCTGAGTTTCACACTTCTGACAAGTTGGCCTTACCCTATCAATGCCAGTCTTGGCTTGACGTAGAATGAAGAATGATTCAAACCAAATGGAAAAGATGCTCGGCTATTATCTTCAATTCTAGCGATTCGTGGAGGTATTTGTAGGCCAAGATAGTCTGCTGAGAACACTTGGAAATAAATACATATTTGCACTCTGGGGGTGTGAAACAGGGATACTCATTTCATATGAAGATACTTGATATCAAAACTTGTGTCGTTGCATCTGACAGAAGACTTGCCTGGTTGTATTATAGAGAGCATGTTGTGCATTAAGTTAGATGCCATGTTTGACAACGAATTTACCTCAACATCTTCCGTCTATAAAACATGTAAAAAAGTCTACCTCTGGTTCAAACGGTAACTTGAATAGTCATCATATATTCTGGTAAGATTTGTAATAATTTAGCTACAGTATTTTTACCAAAGCATTGTTTACAGCTTCAACAAATTCTTTTTCAGGTAAAGAGATGAGATTTTTTGCATGGTTCATTGTTGTAGACCAAACAAGAGAGCTTTTGCCGTCAGATAGCTACAAAGCAATGAAAGTTCAGCAAGTTTTTATCAGTGAAAGGCCATTTAAAGATAAAACAGACGATTAGTACTTTGTTTTAGTTTGAACTTACAGGTAGAATAGCAATTGGACCAGTTGGTAAGAAACGTTGCCATGCCACGATGTTATCTGTGGGCTAATGATAATATGTTGAAAGTTATTCCACACTGGCACAAAGATTTCAAAGTCTAGTAGTTGATTTACCTCCTCAAAACACAGCGTTGCTACTACTCCACTCTGCTTATAATCATGCGAGATGCAATCTATATCAGCATTCTTTCGAACTTGCGAATTGAATCCATCAGCACCAACCTTTTCAAAATGATTAACATTATTTGCACACTTTGAGAAGAGTCGCTCTTTCTTGGTCTAGTTTCAATAACTTTGAAAATGCTCAAATTGAGTTTCGATCAATCCCTAGAAGTCCAACTTTGAGACTTGGATATCTCACCAAAAGTCTCGTTGAAAATTGCTGTCCATCATTCAACGTAACCTTTGCCCATGGACTGTCAGCATCTTTTCCTGGTGGTGGGATTATGAAACTCTCAAGTTTTGCTTTATAAAGAACATCTACATTGGATCTTAGATTATCTAGCGCTTTCTCCAGCGCGGTGACAAGCACGTTATTCTCAACAATGTAGCCCATATCCACTGGATACTGAAGATCATTTGAGGCATCGAATGTCAGAAAGCCATCGCCACATGCATCCCAAACCTGAAACAATCTCATCTGTTTTTCTATGGATAGTTTATCATGTATTTATATTGTATAGTAAATAGACCTGCATTCTTCTGAATGGTTTTGCTCTCATGTTTTCGATATGTTTCCAAGCTCCAACATCTACAGTGAAAATGAGGAAGTGAAGATCGAAGGCTTGCCAATGAGATATAACTAACTCAACACAGCTCACTTTCTAGTAGCTTCTTGGAGCCAGAACTCACAGTGCTGACTCTATTACTGTACAGTTCCGGTACTTTGTCAAGTTTTACTTGCGCTCCAGCTTCTAAGAGAAGTATTTTCTTATCCTGAAGTGCTGCATCTCCCCCTGATAAATATATCATGATTGTACATAGTTGATTTAGTCTAATTTTTTGGGGCAGTGCACCACCCAACCAAACTAACACCAGACGATTTTATTTGTAATTGCGAGACTGTTGTGGCTTACGCAGTCAACTACGTAGTTGGGCAAGTTCTAATATTGACCGACTGAGCTGCAATGTGCTTCAGACATTGGTATTATTTTGAGGTGACACTTGGTTGGTTCATGGCAGCACGAACATACCCAGAGCACAAGCTAGCGTTGAGCCCACCATTCCGCCCCCCACAATGATGACATCATAAAACTGCGGACTTTGAGAATCTTGCGTAGAAAACGGTGCTCTTTGCTGACTTGTTCGACCAGCAAGTTTTCTCAGGAAAATAGCAGCAGACTTAGAAATTCTCATTCTGTAGCTTTAATTAATCATATGTACACATACATCACTTTCTAAATCTGAATATACTATTTGTTACTCCCCCTGATATGTCTTAAAAACCAAGTGTTCCAGGAGGGAATGCACCTTTGATATCTTATGAAAATGGCGGCTGCAGACAAACATTTTGTTGCCTTACTAAATGGGTTGGCAAGAAGGACGTATTTTGCCGAAGAAGATATAACGAATGAGTTTTTGAAACAAGAGCTCTATACAGACTTATCACAGGAAGCATTTGACTCTCTGTTAAAGAAATGCGACAATTTAATGAGGAGTATCGTTGCAGCCGATATGGACTTCAATCAACTAGAAGCATTCCTGACCTCACAAAGAAAGAAGCGTCAAGGTGCTATTACAGAAGGACAGTCTGCTGCAATTGTGAAGTTCTGGAAGTCTCAGAAGAGCAAAATTCACGACGTTTTAGTTGAAAAGAGCCGGTGGAATAACAAACTAAAGGATTTGAGTTGGAGAATCGATTTTAAAAGTCAGGCTCGGCACATCAATCAGCTGAACACACCTGTGGCTATTGTAGAAATGAAGCTTCAAAACCCTAGAAAAGAAGAGGTTGAGTATTTTTAGGACAACCAATAATTTGGCGGTGAATTTTTAATTCATTACTTTGATTGGTCATTAACAGCATTAATTACAAGTTGATTACTAATTAGCACACTGGCTAGGATAATATAGGAACCAATAACAGTTTATGTTTAATTTTCTCAGGATGTTGACACTATGCATTTTGAAATGGATGAAAAACAATTGACTGCTGTTTTACAAAGCATTGGTGATATTGAGAAGTTGATTGAAGAATATGGGAAATAGATTCTGCACATAAACTTGGTAGATGCTTGAGGCTCAGTTATCTACGAGTAAAGGCAAGCAATTCAAACTGATTGGAAAGTGCTGCTTCAAATGTTTTACGATCAATTATTCCATTTCATCTCATACAGTCAGACAGGTCACAATTATGCAGTAAATTATATAGTAATTAATGTCATTAATCTAAATTTTCATAAGTTATGCTGATATTGTATAACAGCATAAGTTCCATTAACCATCCACTGTTTATCTTTTGCTTCTGCTTCTGCATCTTGGCCCAGACGTAAACCGACAACTACGTCGCATTTTAGCGTACGCAATGAACACAAAGGTGCAGGACAAAATCCCCATAGTGCTTTGCTGAAAGCAGTTGTATGGGGCCATTTGCGATCTCCAACCAATTTGCGGTAATTCAAATCTCCTTTGAAAAAAACTAGCTTTGCTTTGCTCAGTTCAGCATACAATTCTGGAGCAGTTGTTTTCATATCACTATAGTCATGTGGTAATGTCCAGTACATATGCTTCTTGAAATGAAATGAACCATCAGTAAACCTCGACTGCCATCGTAGTCCCAGCTGAGAGACATAAGTATTATCAGATTGCACCATTTGTGTCACTAACCAATCAATGTCTCGCTCGGAGGCATCAGAAACAAACCAAGGAATGTTCTTCACATGAAAGTAGATAGTTTTGGCCAAGTTCAACGAGAGCAAAAACTCTGCAAGGCACAAGTCAGCAAACACTTCGAAACCAGCATTGTCAAGAACAAAGTCAATATGAATATCATGCTCGGAGCTACGGTCAACGGTCTTCAGAAGCTCCCACACATGTGATGTGTCGTCAACTAAGATCCAGGCTTTGAGGTGCTCAAGTTGTTCCGCCATACCAACATGCTGACCATCTTTGATCTCACCACCTGAGACTGATAGATCACACTTGTTTGCCCAGAGGGAAAACTAACAAACAAATACGTTTTTCAGTGGGACCAACCATGCATGAATTGTATAAACAAGTTTTCCTACCTGTATTAGCATTTCAAACTCCAACTTCACATCACTGTCACTTGAGTTTCCACCAAGCGTGCTAGTACAACGAACAACGTTCTCAGAGAGGGACTTCACTGAAGCAATTGTACTGAAAAATGACTCATTTTTCTGTTCACTGAATGGGTCATATTCTTTAAACATTGAGCTGAAGTAAAAGACAGAAGAAACAGTTAAATGGAAGCAACAAACATGCATTCAACATTAAGAGACTTCCTATTTGATATCAAATCACCTTAAAACAAATGCTTGGAATATTTTGCGATACATATAGCACTCTACTGGCAACCATGCCCCAGTGTAATGCGCAAGCTCTTTTCCTGGTACCAATGACTTAGTTTCTTGCAAATATTTATTCCACAGTTCAGTATCTTCTTGCCCATCATTGAGTAGTTTCAGAGGTTTGTTTGTTACCATCTCATACTTAAGTCCCGACAGTTTGTTAACAATTCCTTTCACGTCATCTGCTTTTTCCTATTAGAGATATTAGATCACTCAATATCTTAACTTCTAGCAGGTTGCATTTGTACCTGTAGTAGCTAATGTACCATATATAGTTAGTTGACTACTAGTAATGTCGCTTCAGGGATAACCACCCCCTCCCTCCACCGCTCAGCTTTTCAACTTATCATTTTGCCTATATAAGTACATCTGCATGCATTTGCTAGATTTTCAAAGAGTATCCTCTTTGATATGCTTGTCTAAAAGCATATTGTAAATACTTACGTGGTCTTTTAGTTCTGTCAGTTTGGAAGCCAACTTGCTCGAAGCATTTATGACACGTGTCAGTATGACTGGCATACGCCGGTTCACTGTGTCGAACGCAAATGATCTTTGAAAAGTAATGGCAAAAATGTTAAAAAGATTTGCACTACTTATTACAACATGGGAAAACTATCTAGTACCCTTCATCTTTTGCGGAGAGAGGTTCTGGCCGTTCCATCTTCCAATGTTGTCAAAACTTGCAGCAGGAATAAATTATGGAGTTTATGGCCCTTTAACTAATTATTCAATTTTTGCCATTTAATGAATATTAATTTTGGGATTGATTATGCTTAATTGCTTATTCTTATTTGTGTGATCTTGCAACTTATTTTGGGAAAATAGTGAAAACAATTGCAAGCACGTCAACGAAAAACACATGCTTCTTGAATGGCTCATGAATTTAAAGTCGTCAAACTTCATGAGGTGCCAGAATTGACAGAAGAGACGGCCCGGCTTATCAATTCGGAGTGGTCGAGATCTCTTGAGGCCAGGTAAATGGCATTGTGCTCTGATCATGTGATATATCCTGATTATTCAAGTGGTAATTTTGCTAAATGAGTTTTTTGAGTTTTTTCAAATATTGTAGATGTCAAAGTATTTGCAGTTCATCAGATAAGCTTCCTTGCTCATTTCTCTTATTGAAAGTTGCGACAGACACTGTTGCACAGACTGTGGTTGGATACAGCCATGTCTCCAAAGTTTTACACCATCCAAAATCAGTACTAGTTGAATCAGGTATAACCTGCCCTCATAAATGTATCTTGACTGCATATAGGCTATTAACTTTATTTTGTCATTTTGTTGTATTTTCTAGTGATTGTTGAGAAAGCTTTAAGAGGTTGCGGGTTAGGCAAAATGATAATGAGACACGTTGAAGAATTTGCTTTAAAGTATGTGTATATAGAATTTTCTTGTTTACTGTTTGTCACCCAGGTTTCTGCTATGTTCAATCTTTACAAGGCATGGATATGAAATGGTGCATCTGTCCACACATGACAAACAGTCATTCTATGAACATCTTGGTTACTCCTTATCATCTCCTGTGTCCCCTGAAACTAAGGTTGCTGCTAGATTTTTGTCACAGGTACATGTGAATTTTGCTCCTGTTACTTCATGAAGTAATAGGCTTTTGGTAGTCACAAACTATATTTTAGATTCAGCCTTGTAAATTGCAAGGGCAAGAACAGATGTCTGATTGTAGTGCAGCACCAGCACTGGTACCACTCGTACAATCACCAACAATGCCACCACCACCACCACCAGTGCCACCAATGTTGAAAACAGCCATGCAGTGCCCTCCCCTGGATTTTGAAAGACAAGGGAAGATGGTAGTATGGATGAAAAAACACCTGTCTGGATCATGAAATTTATCTCAGGTAGTGAGTTTGGGCTATTCTAGATTGTTAAGAATTGCAACTCTTCCCTCAAAATTCCCTGAATTAGCACATTCCCTGTCGCTTACTAGTTACTATTTTGTTACTATTTTGGTAAAAATATCACGTTTTGTTTGCCAAATATGGGCATTGAAAGCGCGCCTAAATTTCTGACGTCATATACGTCACGATTGTTCGTAAAGGACTGTCACTGATTGGTCGAGAAAGCTGCAAAACCGGTTATTCCTGTGTGCATCATATGGTGTGATATGCGTCACAAAGGAAGAGTGCGTGTGGGGCGACGTTGGGAAAGGAGTGTTTTATATTTCGTCCCTTGTGAAATATCATTGTTTCAGCTTCAAAAAGCTCATATTTTTTTCGGAAAGGTACAAATTTATCAAGTATATAGTTTTCGGAGGTCCGAAAGAAAATTTTAAAGCCGTTTCCTGGCGTACTTAGCTTGAGAAAGCTATTTTAAAGTCGACGAGTCGGAAGGCCATTTTGTTTTTTCTTTCATAACAACGCGTAAACACAAACGACTTGAATCGTTCGGTAAGACGAAGTTTCTTTTCTTTTTTGCGCTAGAGTTGCATTTGTTTAAAAGAAGAACGCTTAGGAATAATAATCTTTTTGATTTTAGGCGAGAAACCGAAGAAAACCTACAGAAATTCGTGACACAAAGTGAATTCATCAAGGACAAAGGGCGAAGACTTCCTGCTTGACTTGCGAAGAAGTTAAACTTCGCAAAACTGGTGTTTGGTGTTGACCCTGGTACAGTTTAAATAAAGAAATCTGTTTTCAGCAATCTATGAAGCGTAAAATGTGTCAGGAAAGTGTGAGAAGAACGCCTGACGAGCATTTATCGGAAAAAGAAATGTGGTTCTTCCTAAACTCTGCGTTAGACAAGAAGCGGGCGGCGAAGCGAAAGAGACCCGATATGTACAGGGAAGCTTTACTTCAGAGAACGGTTCAAAGACTAAACGATGAAATAACAGAGCGGTGCATGAGAAAGACTAAAAAGCGAAAAGTCGAGGAGAAATACGAGTGGCGTGATGGGCCCAAGGGATGGTGCATGACAAACGACACGGATGAAGATGACGACGATTTACTAGGTATAAATTCGTTCCTCTCTGAATTAAGTAGTGCAAAATGTAGCAAGCGAAAAAGAGAGGAAGATCGCCAAAAAGAAAAGGCTGTTCTGCCAAGTTTTACCCAAACTTTTGTTGACAATAAGACAAAACATTTAGGCCCAAACCCAAAATTACCTGATCGTCAAAGATGTCCTGACGAATCCATCGTGTCAAACTGCGGTGCCGGTCTGTATCAAACGCACAAATCATTGCTCGACCAGTTTGATTCTTTATGTTGCTAAACACCGAAACTTGTGTGAGATAGCATTGTTCACAACATCTGTAAGTTAATAATATTTTGTAGATAGTGTGTGATATTGTGAAATTTGCCTTCTGCAAGTGGGTTTGAAACTTGATAATATACTGGGTTGAAGCCAGTGTCAAGAACTGAACGAGATAATTCAGGTTTCCGGTTGTGCATATAAAAGTTATTCTACGGTATATATTTTTTAATAAAAAACAGACATTTAACGTAAAAATATGCTTTATGCTTATATATCTTTTTATTTTCATCAAAGCTACCCAGTGAGAGGGCAGTAGTTCACGTGACATGCTGTTGTTGGTTCAAGAGATTGAAGAAACCAAAATGGTGCTTATCTTAATTCATTATAGATATTCCTCATATTTACAGGTGTCATGGTTATAAAATTGTCAACAGGTTGAGAAATGTAGTGCCATTTTTACGTGTTTCGTAGTCAGTTGTTGCAAAGAATGAAGAATTCAAGAAGCAGAAGTATCTAACCTATAGATATTGCCTTCCCAGAAATAGTCCTCAAGACAATTTGGTTTTCTATACAGGTGCCTTCAAAATGGCATCATTTAAGTATTGGATCCCACAGGGAGTTAACGTGGGTGTGGGGCAATTTCAGAGAAGTCTTCAACTTGGTATGTATTTATCTTTGTAGAAATTGAAAGTCAGTATTTACTGAGCTGTTTCCCTTGCATAGAGTTGCCACTTTCAGGGAGTTTATACCTATTCCACCCTACTAATATTTGAAGAGTAGTAACTAACCTGTGTTCAAAACACTTATTTAGAGTTTCTTTGGAGCAAGAAGATGTCTCCAAAATGGCAAGCTTGAACTGGCATCTGAAAGACAGTAGTTGGAGGGTGCACGTTGCATTGGTTTGCTTGTGGCCAAGCTATGTTTAGTTACAAAGCGTTTAGTTACAAAGCACTTAGTCCCATGACGGAATATGGTGCAGTAGACTGCATGACTGTGCTGTTTTGATTCCAATAGCCAATAGAAGTTTGTGGCAGGTAGTTAGTAATCAGGGTAATAGACCTTTTTTATATTATAATTCAACAGGTTGAACTATGATGCTTGCTACAGTGCCGTGGTGTAATTTGAAAAAAGTACAGTTTGGTTCAACGGAAGAGTAGTGATCATTGTGAAGCTCAGGCAAAATCGTTTTTAATAATGATATTTGGTCTTACTGTTTCTAACGTTTTAAATACTCTGATGTTGAAACTAAGGTCTCCAAAGTATAACAAACGCTTTGCTTTTACATAGCAATCCAATTCCATCCGTTCCAATAAAGAAAGTCAGAGCACTGCAAATTCCTCCTTGATGCTAAATGTGTATTAAAATCTGATGCGGTAAATGGTTCAAAGCGATTGCTTGACTTGTTTCTAACATGTGGCTCTGAAGTACCAGGCAAGTGGTCCAAGAGGCCAGAGTTGTGTGTGCTTTCATTACATTGTGTTTCCGTTCCATCAATTTCAGGAACAGCTTGCTTGTAGCCGGTTGCATGTGCGACGTTGTTTTAGCTATATTTTGTAGAATGACTGGTTCATCTGTAGCGGATATGCACATTACCTTTTTCAACACCATAATCAAAGCGAGCGCTAAATTTCCTTGTGGGTAGAAGAAAACTTAAAACGGTGCTTTTTGAGTATCATACCATGTGAAACCAATGTCGGCCGATTGAAGGTATGAAGGAGCTTGTAAACTGTTGCTTTTGTCTTTTGCCTTCGGGTGTCTTCACGCATTTTTCAGAACTGTCCGTGGAAAGTAGATCTAGAATTAGAACCAATGAAAAGTATGCTATTGCACCTGGACTACGTGCTTGTGCAAGTCCTTTTGGTTGGTTTTGCGCAGAAAATGCTAGTTAATGATGCTAAACTGACTACAAAGTTTTGGTTCTTGGTGCGCGTCCTTGATATTAAAAGAGTTACTTCCATCGCCAAGTTCTTTTGCTTATTAAAAGTTGTACAGCACACACACGTGCAGAAAAGGTACGAGCCGTGATGTACTGTTTCGTTCGTGCATGTTTGTTGTGTTGATTCTTTCAGAAAACAAATTCTAAGTCCAAGCTTGCGGCTCTGTGATATTCCACACCTGAAAAGTCGAAAATGTAGCAAGCTATAGAATTGAGATTTGGTAGAAAAATTATTTCCAGGATAGCAAAGGTATGAGTGTTTTTAAAGAGCCTTTCGTTCTGTATCCAATATGCCCTGTTTCAGAAAATCAATTTTTCAAGTGCAAAATCCATTTCGATGAAGCTAGCAGATTTTTGAAGTACACCTTAAGGATAGTTGCAAAAGGGTTTGAAGGTACGAGTACATGTTTCTTGGATGGTATTTTGTGTTTGTCAGCCGTTTAGCAAAAAATCAATGGGCGGTGGTTTGACTTTGTAACAAAAGAAGTGTGAGCGGATCTGGTTATGGCATGAGTATCCAAAGGCTGCCTTTTTGTCCTGGTCTTTGTATCCTATTTTTAGAAAATTATCAAGTTCTGGATAGTGCGACATTTGGCGGAAATCTAAGTACATAAAGTGCTGGTATTCTTTTGTTTGTTGAAAGAATATACGTCCTGCTAAGTTACGTCGAATGTTCGTTCTTTGGTGCAAAAAAGGTACAGCTATGATTTAAGAGAAGTGTCTTCACGGTTGTATGTATGTATGTTTCGCTCAGAAAACAGGAATATCAATTTCCTTGGAAATAGGAAGATTATTTATAGTAACAACTGGGACAAGTAGAATCAAGTAGAAATTTGCTGAAATCCGATGACATTCCGAAAGGTACGAGATCTTTTCGAAAATGCCACTCTAGTGTGTGTGCCAACAGTGTTATTTCAGAGCTATGGGTAATGGTTTCGGTACAATTTTTTGAATGGTTATAAAAAGGTATGCGTTATAATAGAGTAGTATGGTGTAACTAATCCTAGTAACTGATGGAGGAAGAGCAGGAGTTGGAAATGGAGCAGAAAAACGATGATGAAACAAAGGATAATGCAGATGCAGATGACGAAGTGAAGGTGATAAAGCAGATTGTCAAGTAGATTGTGATAGAGCAGTAGATGATAGCAGTGTATTATTAAAGAGATGGTGATGCAGTAGAAGGAGGTGGTGAAAGAAAGCAGCAAATGGTGGAGATGGTTATGGAACAGGTGATTGCAATGCAATGCAGCAGGAGGTCGTGGTGGTTGAATAGCAGGAGAGAGATACCAGAAGGCAATGGTGATTTTGATTGAGGAGAAAGTGATGATAGAAGAGTAGGAGATGGTGATGATCGTAAGCCGATGATAGAGCAGAAAATGGTGATGATAGAGCTGCAACAGAAGAAGATTGTGCTAGAGATGGAAATGGTGCAACAGCTGAAGATGCTGATGAAGAAGCAGCAGATGGTGGTGGAGCAGAAGATGATGATGATGTTGATAGAGCAGTAGATGGAGCTGATGATTTTGGAAAAGCTGATGGTGGGGATGGAGCAAGGGGCGGATAGACAAAAGATGAAGTGGCAGAAGGTAATGGTGATGAAAGTGCAGAGGATGAGAAGATGATGTTTGATGGAGCAAAACGTAATGTTGATAGTAGAGCTGAAATAATGCTGATGGTGGAGCAGGAGAATGTGATGGTGCTGATGGAGTGCAACATGGTTATGATGCAGATGAGAGGTGAAGGTAGTGGAGATGATGCAGGACAAGAAGATGATAATGGTGACAGTTGGCCAGAGGAAGGTGATTGTGGCCAGAAGAAGGAAAGAGGGTGCTGGGGAACTAGGTGTCTTGATAGAAGAGCAAAATATGGTGGAAAAGCTGAAAGATGATGGTGACAAGAGTGGTATGATTGTGCTTTGGTATGATTGTGCTTTGTGTATGCATTGTTTTTTAAAGGAAGAAGGTTGCTTGTTGGACAAGGTGATCAACACGTGGAAGATGATGATGGGATGAAGACTTGAGAGATGATGTGCTTTGCGTATGCTTTCCTATACTGCTGTTGCAGAACATGATGATGAAGGACAAATTGATTGAGGAGCAGATGTTGACAAGCGAGACCTGGTATGATTGTGCATTGTGTGTGCTTGGTTTCTTATACTTTTCTCAGAGGAGAAGATGGTGAGAATAGTGAAAGTATGCCAGAGAAGAATGATGGTTGGCAAGAAAATATAACAGGATACTGGAGGACAAGAAGGCGGTTGAGGAGTGGAAGATGACGAGGTACAAGATCTGGTATGGTTGTGCTTTGTGTTTCCTTTGTTTCGTATACTTCTCTTGCAGTCAATGATGATACAGGACAAGTGGTCGTGATAACATTGAGCAAAGAAAATAATCGAGGGCCAGAAGAGGGATCAGGGCACTGGAGTACAAGAAGGTGGTTAACGAATGATAGATGATGATGGGGGACAAGACTTGGTATGATAGTGCTTTGTGTATGTTTTGTTTTTTATACTTTTGTCATAGTCATGGGGGACAAAGGTGATGATGATGGAAAAGCAGGTGGTTGAGCAGAAAATTATGATGGGGGACAGAACTTGGAATGCTTGTGTTTTGTTGCTTATACAGCTGTCATAGACCGTGATAAAGGAAGACAAGATGGTAATGATGGAGGAGCAATTGCCGATGTGCAAGACCTGGTACAGTTGTGGTTTTGCATGCATTGTTCCATGTACTTCTCATAGTCAGTGATGATGGAGGACAAGATGATGATTGTGACAATGGGCCAAAGAAAATTGATGGTGGGCCAGAAGAAAGAAGGGAATGCTGGAGGCCAAGAAGATGGCTGAGGAGTGAAAGATGATGGGGAACAAGGCTTGGTATGATAGTGCTTTTTCTATGTTTTGTTTCTTGTATTTCTCTTGTAGAGAATCATGGAGGATGAGATAATAATCATGGAGGAGCAGTGGATGTACAAGACCTGGTATGATTTCGTCTTTTGTCTTCTTTGTTTCTTGTACTTCTCTTGTAGACAGTCATGGAGGATAGGATGATGACGATGGACAAGCATCAGATGTTTCTACGCAAGGCCTGGTTGATGGTACTTTGTGTGTGTTTTCTTATACATCTGCCGTAGACAGTGATAATGGAGGACAAGATGATAGTGATGGAAAACTGTTGTTGATGTGCAAGACCTGGTATTATTGTGCTTTTTGCATGCTTTGTTTTTTGTACTTCTCTCATAGTCAGTTGATGATGGGGACAAGATGAGAGTGGGTGACAATAGCCCAGAGAAGAATGATGGTGGACCAGAAGAAAAAAGGGAATACTGGAGGACAAGACAGTGTTGAGGAGCAAAAGATGATAATGGGAGACGAGGCTTGGTATCATAGTGCTTTGTGTGTGTTTTGGTTTTTGTACTTCTGTCATAGACAGTCACAGAGGACAAGATTGATGATGATGGGGGACAGGACTTGGAATTCTTGTGTTTTCGGAAATACTGGAGTACAAGACGGTGGTTGAGGAGCAAAATATGATGATGGGAGACAAGACTTGGTATCATTGTGCTTTGTGTGTTGGTTTTGTGCTTCTGTCATAGACAGTCATGGAGGACAAGATGATGATGATGGGGGACAGGACTTGGAATTCTTGTGTTGTCTTGCTTATACAGCTGTCATAGACAATGATGAAGGAGAACTAGATGATAACAGTGGAGAAGCAGTTGTTGATGTGCAAGGTCTGGTATGATTGTGCTTTATGTATGTTTTGTTTCTTAACTTCTCTTGCAGTCAGTGATGATTGAGAACAACATGATGGTGATGGTTGAAATGGGCCAGAGAAAATAATGGTGGGCCAGAAGAAGGAAGAGGACACTGGAGGACATTCAAACATGTTGGTGGGGGACAAGACTTGGTATGATGATGCTTTGTCTATGTTTTGGTTTTTTATACGTCTGTCACAGTCATGGAGGACAAGATGATGATGATGGAAGAGCAGGTGGTTGAAGAACAGAAAATGATGATAGGGGATAGGACTTGGAAATGCTTGTGTTTTGTGTTTTGTTGCTGTCATAGACGGGGATGAAGGAGGAGAACAAGATGGTGATGGAGGAGCAGTTGTTGATGTGCAAGACCTGGTATGATTGTGCTTTCTGTAGGTTTTGTTTCTTATACTTCTCTTGTAGACAGTCATGGAGGATAGGATGATGACAGCGGAGGAGAGGAGCATCAGCTTTTTCTACGCAAGGCCTGGTATGATTGTGCTGTGTATATGTTTTCCTATACTTATGTCATAGACAATGGTGAAGGAGGACAAGATGACAATGATGGAAAACAGTTGCTGATGTGCAAGATTTGGTATGATTGTGCTTTTTGCATGCATTGTTCCATGTACTTCTCATAGTCGGTGGTGATGGAGGACAAGATGATGATTGTGACAATCGGCCAAAGAAAACTGATGGTGGGCCAGAAGATGGAAGGGAATGCTGGAGGCCAAGAAGATGGCTGAGGAGTGAAAGATGATGGGGGACAAGGCTTGGTATGATAGTGCTTTTTCCATGTTTTGTTTTTTGTACTTCTCTCGTAGAGAATCATGGAGGACAAGATGATGAAAATGGAGGAGCAGTTGATGTACAAGACCTGGTATGATTTTGTCTTTTGTATTCTTTGTTTCTTATACTTCTCTTATAGTCTGTGATGGCAAGATAGTAGTGAAGGCAAGACAATGAGGGCAAGATAACTATGGTGAGAATGGACCAGAGGTAAATGATGGTGGGCCAGAAGAGCAAAGAGGACTGTGGAAGATGTGAAAGTGGTTGAGGAGAGGAAGTTGATTCAGGAGCGGATATGATGATGGATGGGGGGGGGGGCAAGACCTGGTATGATTGTACTTTGTGTATGTTTTGTTGCTTATTCGTCTGTCATAGACAATGATACTTGAGGACAGGATGGTGAAAAAGCGGGAGACAAGGATTGTGGAGCAGAAAATGGTGGAGGTTCTAAAGAGGATGATAGAGGAACACAGAGGATTTTGATGGTGCAGAAGTGGAAGATGATCGAGGAGCAGGAGATAGTAAAGCAGACTATGGTGACCATAAAGTAGAAGATGATGGTAAAGTATATTGTGATGCAACTGGTGATGTAGGAGATGATTGTGATAATGAAGCAGTGATGATGATGATTGAAGAATGAGAAGAGGATGAAGGAGTGGCAATAACAGACGGCAGAAGATGATGAGAATGATGGGGGCATGATCTGGTAGGATTGATCTTCGTGTATGCTTTGTTTGTTATACTTTCATCATAGATCGTGGTGATGGAGGGAGGGCAAGAAGATGAGTGAGATGTTGATGACAATGCAGAACAAAAAGATGTTTGTGGTGACAATGGAAAAGCTGAAGATTGAGACGTTGAAGTGAGTGGAGATGGCCTTATTTTCATTGTATTTATAGTGTACTTTGTTTTATATTGCTCTCGGACACAGTGGACATGGGCTAATGGGGATGCAGGTGGTGGAAATGGTTCAATGGCCACTGTGAACGAAACGTGTATCAGGCGGAGAGATGAAACATGTTATGATTTGTCTACACTTTGTTTGCTCGACATTTTTATAGGTGCAGAATGGACGTGTCGAAGAACTACTTGAGAATTGTGAGATGAGGGTGAACGGCGTGATGGTTGCGACTCAAAGAAGATGACGATGATGTTGAATGTAACGAAGCAGCAGAAGACGCCAAGTGTGAACAAAATGACGATGCGGAGAGAGACAGACGCTGGCAAGGTGAAAGACACTGGATCGATGCTGTGCTATTTGACCCCCGGTAGCTTCAGTACACTTGCTTTGGGCGAGGGGAATACGTTTCCAGGAATCTGGTTTTTCGTATCCGGCAGTGTACAAGTAGTAAATTGAAACATGGTGTCAAAGTATTATTATTATTTACTTGTGAAACGATCGAGAAATATGTTTAGAGAAACAAATGAATAAAATGGGTGTGAATGAATTACTTCTCACCGGCGTGTGATGCAAAAGTGTCCTTATGAACTGCGCTGACTTGGTCAGGGGGGAGGGTGCTGCGCCTTTCGTTGCAACTAGCAGGCCGAGAAGCCCTCGGCCCAACGATGAAACTTACCCGGAAGCCGAAGGTTCATGATTTTTGTGACGCTACATCATGCACCATCACCACATAGCTAGGGCCATATTTGCTCGTAAACGTAATCAATTCAGTGCATATGCTGCAAGTTAGGGTATTCATTAAAAACTACCAATCTAACTAGTATGCCAGCAACGTACGATCCTTTGTTCATACCACTGGTTCATACCGTCGTGCTATGCGGTCACGTGCACTAACACGTCTAGTGAAACGTGTGTTTGCTTCACAAGTAAAAGCCGTTTTCTGTTTCGTCCGCTTTGCGGGAGGTGTAATGGACGTCTTAGATATGCGAAGTCCTCTCGCATTGTTACTTTCTTACCGTTCTTGTGGTGTGAACTACAGTCTAGATCTGGTCTAGACTGGACCGCACGTGACGTCGTTGCTGTTATTTTTGCACGAACAGGAGTCAGTAGGGAAACCCCTTTGCGGTGTTGGGAGAATTGCATACAAATCGAAATTGCTTGTTTCATTCATAAATACCTTCTACAACTGAGTAATCACGCCTATTTTGACTGCAAACCCCGTAGATTTTAATAAGAAAAAATGCATAATCAACGGATAGAGGAGAACTCAAATTTAGTGGGTTTGTTTTGAAATGTACGGGGAAATATTTGTGAGTCTTTGCACGAGAGAAGTACGCAAATCTGGGCAGGCAAACCTGTTTGACCGGAGATCCGGGCAAAAGCGGTGTAAACTGGCTAGAGAGGTTGCAATCGTCTAGCACTAAAAACGCGCACGATACGAACTTTAAGTGCTTATTTTGATGAATTTAACGCGTTTTCGATGCCTGTTGCAATGACTTCTGTTGAACAAGCAGCTACATTATTAGACTTTAACCAGAAACTTGACATAAATCTTTTGGATAATGTCGTATCGTGCTTTTACAGCAGCGAGGGGCCACAGGTATAAAGTCCACTGTGTATTCTACCCTGTGTTACTATACGTTTTTCGAGGGCTTTATTGTGGCTCCCATGTTGAAAAATTGTGCTCTAAGCATTCACAATATGTCTTATTTCACAAACTTCGTCTTTATTTAGCAAAAGGCGGCGGACCAAGTCCTGACACAGTTGAAACAGCATCCAGAATCGTGGACTAGAGTTGACAGTATACTCGAATATTCAAAAAGTTTACAAACAAAAGTATATAAAAGTGCCTATTGTTCAGTATTTAAGACTAGAAAACTCTATTGAAAAGCTTTATACGACTTCGCTTGCTATTATGTTTTAGTACTTTGCATTACAAGTTTTGGAAACAGTGATAAAAACTCGTTGGAAAGTTCTTCCACGTGAACAATGTGAAGGTATAAAATTGTCTCATTTTTCAAAATTTATCCTAACGAAGTTTTTCGTAAAAAATATTCCCATATTTTTCAGGAATAAAGAAGTATATCGTGGGTTTAATTATAAAGAATTCAATGGGAGCAGATAATCAAATAGAGGTGCAAATTTTTTATTCATATTTTGTTTTTAATGCATCAATTCTCAGTCCATGTCAGAGCCACTTTAATACTAAGAGAAACTTTGTAATATTTTTCAACAGAAAGATAAAGCATATTTGGGGAAACTTAATATGATTTTGGTTGAGGTAAGGTTAATAATTTCAACCGGTTTTGACTGGGTAGTCTCACCTGATACACTGACGTTTGACATCAGCCGATAGCATGCAGCCTGCAGCCACAAAAGTAGTCGATCGCTCGGCTGCCAGCCAGCCTGTGCTGTAGTATACTATCAGCTCAAAAAGTGCACATATGCTAGTGACTAGTTCTAGTGAGCTTGTTTTTAAAAATATCAATAATTGTTGCCTAAACGTTGGTAAAATTAATGTTAAACATTGCAAAAAGCTTGCTAGAACTTCCAATTCAGGTATAGGCAGAATACTCTTCACTTTTGCAACAATTTGTCTTCTGAACTTTCTAAACATATGTTAATTGTGAGATTCTGCAAGTAAAAAAGAGTTATTAATATTTGTTTGTAATGCTGTAAACTTTTGAATTGTGACAGTCTGTTGTTTATGGACTTTTTCAATTTTGAGGGCAGAATAATTTAATGTTAAATATGTGGCAGGTGGAAGTGATATAAATTGGTTTGAACAGCTTAGTTATTTCAACAGCCAGAAAAAAAAAATAGTGTTTCTCAGGAACATCTACAATCCAGGCAGACACACCAGTTTTTGTGTAGCATGGTGTTGCTTCTGGCTTGTGTAAAATTTAAGGGAGATCTCACTACTGAGATCTTTGTTTGTTTGTAAATTTATTTAATCAAGTATATTTAACATTCATCCACTCAATTATATATTATGTTGGCACAAGTGAAATTATCGTAGAAAAAATTTTACTCTATATATGGCGTACATAGTTTCTATCACTGAGCTCTTAGCAAAACTGGATTAATCACAGGTTTTGACAAGGCATAAACAGCAATGACTTTGTAAAGTTTTACTTAAGAATTGTGTAATGTATTGTTCGCATTTGTGCGATGAAACTTGAAAAGCTGAAATTTTGTGTTTTATATTGTTACAGATATTAAAGCATGAATGGCCAAAGAATTGGCCAACGTTCATCAGTGATATTGTTGGAGCAAGCAAAGCAAATGAAACCATTTGTGAAAACAACATGAAAATTTTAAGACTCCTGAGGTATGTTCAATGCATTGTGTCATAATTATAAAAAGCATAAATTTGTGTCTGTGACTAGTTTGTATTTTTTGTTTGCTTTTTAGTGAGGAAGTGTTTGACTTCTCCAGTGGACAGTTAACACAAACAAAAGCAAAACATCTTAAGGACTCAATGTGTAGCGAGTTCTCACAAATCTTCACTCTCTGTCAATTTGTAATGGTACTGTTGGGCAATGGCTTTCACTTGTGCACTAAAAATAGCAAACCATTATCATGGGATAGTTTTATATGGACAAGTTCTTATATACCTGATGTGTATACTTTTAGGAAAACTCTCAAAATGTTCCTTTGGTAGAAGCAACTTTGCAAGTATGCCTTTCTCCCATTATAGTCATGAAAGCATTGTTTTTCATCACTGGGAATATAAATCTTTTTTTAGACTCTACTAAAATTCCTGAACTGGATTCCGCTGGGTTATATTTTCGAAACAAAATTGATCAGCACATTAATTTATAAGGTATCACTGACGCTTAGACAATGTGCTCCATTCCAGAATGAGGTGTATTTGTCAATGAAAACAGTTATTCTGCATGTGTGTTCTGTTCTATTGATCTTTTTCCATTTTCAATGCAGTTCCTAGATGTTCCTATGTTCAGAAATATCACTTTGAAGTGCCTGACAGAAATTGGTAAGATTTAGCATGTGTCATTCTCAATGCTAATTTTAGCTGGCGGTAACATTTTTAACAACATTTTATGATCTTTTAGCTGGTATAAATGCATCCCAGTACAATGAACAATTTATCGAACTTTACACCTTAACTATGACCCAACTGAAACAGGTACATCATATTCCAGAGGACGTTTATATTATAATTCTCAGCTTATTTATCTTCTCGCCCTAAGTTGTGACAAGAAGAGATTGGTATTTTGATTACAGTGTTTTATTACTGTACTTCAGATGCTTCCACTATCAACAAACATCAAAGAAGCGTATACAAATGGCAGAGATGATGAGCAGAAGTTTATTCAAAATTTAAGTTTGTTTCTGTGCAGTTTTTTGAAAGAACATGGACAACTTATTGAAGCAAAGGTACAGCATGATCAGAGACCAGAAAAGTTAAATTGCATTGTTCGTTAGAACAAACATGCAAATGTTTTTGTTTTTGCTGTCGTAATTGTCAACATGTTCACTGAACTTGAACATGGTTTCTTTCAGGTTGATCTTCACACAACCTTATTGGAGGTAGGATTGCTATCTAGATAGCTTGCTTCTCACCTAGCATCACAGGGTTCGAAATAACGGTTCGTGATTCGTGATTCATGTACTGATTCACGATTTTCATGAGCCGAATGTTGGAAAATTTGTAATAATCACGAATCAACATTTGGTGGGGTGACCACGGTATAGCACGAATTTGTGAAAACTGTGTTTGTCGATTTGAAACTTGAAGTTATTGCGGATCAGAAATAACATTTCAGTGCGCAGTTGCAAAGTTCATTGCGAACTTTCCAATTGCATTTCCAAATTCGGAAGTTGGACGTGAACGTCGCAACGAAGTTTGCAAATTTGCCTTCAAGTTCATCACTTCATTGCTCATGAGTACGGACTGCCATGCCGAACTTGGAAATGCCATTGGGAAGTTCGCTATGTACTTCGCAAACCGCCCATTGAAAAGTCATCTGAAGTCAACAATCAGTATATAAATTTGGTTTTACACAAGCTTATAGATGCAGGAAACGACGGTCGTGCTTTCCAATTTCAGTATAGTGGGTGTTTGATAAAGCAGTGATTGAACAAGTATTCTGCTTTCATCCGATTATCTTCAGCATTTTTGAAGTATGTTTTGCACTTAAAATATTTTAGTCTCTTCATTATCTGGTGTTGATATCAGAAGTGGAAGAAATTGAGATCTTCAAGATATGTCTGGAGTATTGGAACAGTCTTTCTGGAGATCTGTACAGAGAAAGTCCTTTCTCTTCCTCAACAAGTCCCCTGCTCATTGGCACCATTCAACAGCAGCATGTGCCTCCCAGACGACAGCTTTACCTGCAAGTTCTATCCAAGGTACCCCCCCCCCAGTGTAGGCTACTGTAGTTTTGTATCTGCCACACATTAATTGAGCAATGTTTTTGAATGTTTTCTTTAGGTTCGAATAACAATGATTTCGAGAATGGCGAAGCCTGAAGAGGTAAAAACAGTAATTAATGTGCCTTCATGTTTAACTATTCCAGAAGAGTTGATTACAGACAAGCTCTATTTGTAGGTTCTTGTCGTTGAAAACGATCAAGGAGAAGTTGTCAGAGAATTCATGAAAGATACAGACGCTATCAATTTGTACAAAAACATGAGAGAGACTTTAGGTACTGCTTCATAGTTTTGAGCAGTAAGTGTCCAAATTTTGTAAGCAGGAAAGTACAAGTTTTCTCACTGTTTTTTCACATTGAATTGTTTTCAGTTTATCTGACGCATTTGGACTACCAGGACACAGAAGTTCACATGACTGAGAAACTACAAGCACAGGTTGATGGAAGTGAATGGTCATGGAAAAATCTCAATACGGTTAGTAATTGTTTAAATACACGGTGCATTGTTTCTGATGTTTATGTTTCTATATCTAATCTGGATTCATAATTTCCGCTTTGTCCTAGTTATGTTGGGCGATTGGATCTATCAGTGGAGCTATGCACGAAGAAGATGAAAAGCGATTTTTAGTCACAGTCATCAAGGTAAATAGTACAGTAATAATAGGTTATTTCCAATCACGTGATTTTCTAACCAAGACGAACAAGCAAACAACTTCCTTCATGATCTTTCCTATTTTAGTGGATTGTACAACAATAAATTGAAAAGATATTGAACGTTAATGCCCTAAACCATCTGTGAACTCAACTGAAAAGTTTTCAATGGCCAGTCCTTGTTTACTTGCCCATCATCTACAGTCTAAAAATCACATGATTGGAAACAACCTATAACTGTTTACTGTATGAATAATGATACTGACAATTATTGGAAAGACTGTAATGTTGTAGAAAAGTTTTAGCAGTATATCCTGTCTTTGTATGCCTAGGATTTGCTCGGTCTATGTGAAATCAAACGAGGGAAAGATAACAAGGCTATCATTGCATCTAACATAATGTACATTGTTGGTCAGTACCCAAGGTTTCTTAGGTAAGAACTGTTCAGTAAAATGTGGCGAAAATGAGTGACTTATCTGTCTTCTCACAATTCTGTCATTTGTTTTATTGTATTCAAAATTTGAGCATCGCTTAGTCATGAAACTGTGGCTATTTGTATGTCTTTCAGGGCACACTGGAAGTTCTTAAAAACGGTTGTTAATAAACTTTTCGAGTTTATGCATGGTATGGTCATCTTTGCTGTACGTAGTTGTTGTTTTTCTGTGAACGTAGTTGTCTGATTATTCATGCAACGTTCATCTTAGAAACCCATGATGGTGTTCAGGATATGGCTTGTGACACGTTCATCAAGATTGCTCAGAAATGTCGTCGTCACTTTGTTCAGGTGAATAGAGGCATCATCTTCTACCACGGCTTGTTCGTTGTGCATGGTGTAGCAATATCCGTGCATTTTGTGTTTCCAAACTTGGTGCAAGAATCAAGTTTTTTTATATGCTCATGAAATCAAGAGATTTTGAATTGAGAATAAAACGGAACTCGTCAATCCTCACGAGCTCGCTACACAGTTTTACTTGAGCATATAGTTGTAATCGCTGTGTTCTTATCGATTTTTAACTGACAATTAGAAAAATGGTTATTTTACGAAAGAAATTGTCGTAAATGGACAAATAAAGCAGGTGAGAACAGTCACCGAGGCTAGGTGTCTAGCAGATGGGCGCGCACTTTCGCAAACGGGGTTTCTGCATTGTCTTTTTATGTAACTTATTGGAGTTTCTGTTCTCTTCCTTAGGTGCAAGTTGGTGAAGTGATGCCCTTTATCGAAGAAATTCTCAACACTATTCAGACTATCATATGTGATTTACAGCCTCAACAGGTACAGGATTTTTGACGAGTAGTGTACAATTTTTTGACCTAGTTTTCGAAATAGTTCACTTGTTAGAAACAGCTGTTCTTGTTTTTTTCTGAAAGTGTTGAAAGTTTCTTTTTTGTCTTTTTCAGATTCACACGTTTTACGAAGCCGTTGGCTACATGATCAGCGCTCAATCGGTTAGTGTACTTGCATGCGCTTGCTTGAGTAGATATATATTCGTAGTCTTTGACTATAGGATTGTATAGTGCATATGTTGTTCTGTAACTTTGTCTAGTTCTTGAAGTGCGTTTTTGCAATACTTGCAGGATTCAGTTGTCCAAGAAAGATTGATTGAAAAGTATATGTCGTTGCCAAATCATGTCTGGGACAACATCATCAAGGATGCAACGAAGGTAATGAGCCTCACACCATGACAAACAGAACACCCGCTGGCCAAGGTTTGAATTGTGTCTGTTATCCATGGTAACCTTCACCTCGCTTCAATTTGTAATTTTTTATGTTCCAGAATGTTGACACGTTGAAAAACATGGAGATTGTGAAACAGCTTAGCAACATTTTGAAAACGAACGTACATGGTTGCAAATCAATTGGCCATCCGTTTGTAACGCAACTTGGTCGAATCTATCTGGACATGTTGAATGTCTACCGCTGTCTCAGTGAGAACATCTCCTCTGCTGTCGCGGCTAACGGTCCTGTGGTTGCTAAGCAACCGTTGATAAGGTCAATGCGGGGCGCGAAGACTGAGACCCTCCGACTTATATCAACGTGGGTGGGCAGATCTAGTGATGCGAAGTTGGTCTGTGATAATTTCATTCCACCATTGCTAGAAGCAGTACTCGGAGATTACCAGAGGAACTTGCCCGCGGCCAGAGAACCAGAAGTACTGAATACCATGGCAACGCTGACGAATAAACTGGGGGTAAGTGCGCACGCGTTGGAACTTTCGCTGGCATTTTTTTTTGTTTGTTTATGGGTTGTTTGTTTTTATGGGAAGACTGAACTGACAATCATTCTTGTAAGCATTCTTGAGCTGTTATTAGTCGTTCGACACTCAAATGTTCTTTGACCTTTTCAGCATTTTGTAACGGATCAAGTACCTCAAATACTGGACGCTGTTTTTGGCTGCACTTTGGAAATGATCAACAAAGTAAGAAATTAAAAAATTTTGGTGATGAAATATGTTCGAATGTTACTTTCTTCTGATTATATGTGGTATGTATAGGATATGGAAGAGTGGCCAGAACATCGAACAAATTTCTTCCTACTTCTTAAAGCTGTTGTTGAGCACTGCTTCTCTGGTAAAATTATGTTTTATTGTTGACAAAAGAAACGATGAAATATTTACAAGAATATTTTTAAATGCTCAATGGATAAGATGGATGGTTTTGATAATTTGACCGTTTCTTTGTTCTGTAGCATTGTTAAAAATTCCGGCTGAGCAATTCAAACTTGTGTTGGACTCCATCGTTTGGGCGTTCAAACATACGATGCGAAACGTCGCAGACACTGGTACGAGTCTCTTTTGGCTTTTGCAATGAACAAGAAGTAAACAGGCTTCTAGTTTTGAGAGTTGTAATTTTATGAAATTTTTTTCTGTCCTGTAGGTTTGGAGATATTGTATTCTTTGCTGAGAAGCGTGGAGAAATCTCAGGCGTCGTCGCAGAATTTCTATCAAACGTATTACACGATGCTTTTACAACATGTTTTCTCTGTGGTCACGGATACGTCACACACTGCAGGTTAGTATGTACTAGATTTACTACGCTGCAAAGTTACGGCTTTAGAGAAATGAACTTTGTTTTTGTTTTCCGCAGGTCTCAATCATCATGCTACGATTCTTTCTCATATGTTTCATTTACTCGAATCTGGAAAGATCGTTGCTTCGTTGTACGACCCCGCTCAGTGCCCTGGAGTGTCCAATAACCATGTATGATATATCCTTGACTTCTTATTCTTTCTGTTCTCATCCTTTCTCTTCATTTAACTCTGGGGAGTAGACGCGTACTTTATCATGTTTAATACTTTTTAGGAGTATATCCATCAATACGTTTCGAATCTTCTGAAGCAAGCGTTTCCGCATTTACAACCGTAAGTGATCAGGGGCTGTTTCTGAGTTACAACTTGGACTTCTTTTGTGCTTCATTTAATGACTTCCATCATTTCAGAGATCAAGTGCGAGTGCTAGTCGAAGGATTCTTCACGTTGAATCAAGATATTCCAGCATTTAAAGAGCATCTCCGGGATTTCCTCGTTCAAATCAAGGTTAATAATAGCCAAAACTAGGAAACGACCAGTTCTATTGGTGATACGACGTGGTTTGCTTTGAGAAGATATATATATACCTTGTTAAGCACAGGGGGCCGGTTGTACGAAGCCCGTTTAGCTTAAACGGTGGATAACGCAGAATTTGAAAACGATTTCCCATATTTTGTAAATCTTCACAATTCAAAATTATGTCCTAAAGCAATAGTTAAGTACATAATTATTGTATTCAACTAGAAAATACAAAGTTTGGATGTACGAGGAATATATAAATGTGGTTTCTATTTTGACCTTATCTACCGTTTAAGCTAAACGGGCTTCGTACAACCGGCCCAGGATGATTATCTAATCAGTGTGATGTTTTACTTACACTTTGACTATTGTTAATTTCAGGAATTCCGTGGCGAAGACGTGAGTGATCTTTTCTTACTGGAAAGGGAAGCTGACTTAAAGAAAGCGCAGGATGAGAAAAGACAAATTCAACTCACGGTACCGGGTTTAATTAACCCACATGACCTCCCAGAGGAAATGCAAGACTAGCTTGCATCTCATGCCCTTCCCATCCACCTTGTTTTATCACCACCTCATGTCCCTCGTGCTACTCGCACCCGCGGGGACATGATCTGTTAGAGCAAAAGAGGTTTACCATTTTAAGACTGGTTTTAGCCAGGACCCATCATAGTGACAGACATTTACTGTGTTCTACAATTGGTGATGCTTCACCATGCACGAAACCAGAATGAATGATAGTCACACTGGATGGTATCAATAGCACTGTAGTATTGTTACTAAAGAATAATAGCAACGATCTGGTGGTACTATAGATTATCATAGTACCAACTGCAAACTATTTAAGTTTGCTGGTAATGTATAGCCACGTATATCTCACAGTAGTTTACGACCACCTGTCTCTCAATAGCTCGTTCACGTATATCGTAATGATACTTTTTCTCTTGATTTTTTTTTGAGACATATGTACTTATCATTCCACTATTCGTTTTCAAAGAATTGCTTCTCCTTGTGCATTAGGTATACCACTAATTGCATGCAAAACAATGTGTGGCGTAGTAGTATAGTTGCTGTAAATACTTATGCGTGTATTTTTAGTAGAGAAGGCCAACATTCTATTTAAATCAGATTTGAAAGTACTTTTACACCTGCTTAAAGAGTGGTAGAATCAGATTTTTTCTGGGCTTGCCCTATCGAAACGAGCTAGTTAATTGCTAAAGTTGTTGAAATTTCTTCTGGAACTAGTTTTCTATAAACTGGAGAAAAACTCAGTTTGGTGCAGGGTTCGTTACCCGGACCATGAATTGTGACCACTTTGTGTTTTGAGGTTGAAACCACAGCACAGTGTAAATGGTTATATGTTTCTGTGGAATTAACGTATATTGCTAATGATGTCTTACGGTTGAGCACTCCTTCCGTTCTGCCCTCTTCTAGCAAATCTGCGAAAGGTTTGTTAGACGTTAATTCATTTTACGCACAAAAAGCAATGGTTACGGAAAAACTGGAATAACTTTATAAGTGAATTTGTGAAACATCAAACGTTTGGTTTCTGTTTTCCACAATATAGTAGTTGCACCACTGCAATAACAATTGGTGAAATGAATTTCACTCAAGCCGGGTATGTACAAGTACGTAAATTGCTGCACGCACTCATTGTATTTACGAAGGCGAAGTGAAGTTCGATTGGCTGATACTTCTACGACGTCATAAGTGTTTATCTTAAGCGGATGTTAGTTGTGCATTCTCATCAGAAAACAATTCGGTGCTGAGAGTGAAACAATCAGAGTCGACGTTTACGCTAAAGAGAACTTTATTTTCTGTACAAAACTCGAAGAAGGTGGGAATATATTTTTTGAGGTGGTTTAGGTGAATTTGGGTGCATTCCATTTTTTGGAGATCGATCAAAGATTTCTGCGTGTAATTGCGACATTTTGTCACCTGTGACTATTAGCCACTGAAAGTAACGACAATCGAAGACATTAGGGCCTATAAAATTGTGAGTTCCTGTTTCATCAAGCTGGTAAAAAGACGACTGCAACGGCCAGAAAGTTTGTCCATATTCCAAACAAAGCCTTTGTGCCAGAAAAGTATTTAAATATCATTGGGTCTTCTGCACGCTACCTGCTACTCGGGGAAGGTCACGAATTAAATTTTATCATCCGATGCGCGGGTCTATTAGAACCAACATTGGGGTTTGTCTAGTAAGACGAAGTGCAGCGATTTAAGATTTCGGTGTTGTGTTTTAAGAAGATTACAACGGTTGATATAGTTTCAAGAGGAATTACTTTGAAAGACAATAGAATTTGAATATTATGGAGATTCCAGACGTGCAAGTTCTTGTCGAGTCCGTGGCAAATAAACAGCAACAAAATAAACGAAAGCGCGATCCTGACATGTATCTAGACGCAGTGTTGGAATGCACTGTACGAAAATTAAACCGCGAACGTATGGAACGAGATGAGATCTCTAGGAAACGTATGAGAATTGAGGCAAATGAACGTAGTTATACGACTTCTGATCCTTTTCTCACAGGAAAGAGTTCAATTGAGTGTTCAAGAACTATGAAAACAGACTCGACGCTTGACATAGACGCAAATTTTGGTAATTTAGAGGATGAGCTTTCGGGAGATTTCAAAGACTTATTAGACGAATTATCCAGGGAATTCCCATGCGATTTCTGGCTCGCAGACACTAATAACAACACACCATCTGAAAACAAAGACAGTGAAGGCGATATATGGCTGTCTAGTTTTACAGAAGTTTTATGTTCAACGTAGATTTGTAAAGTCATGTTTATTAATTATAATGTAGAATATTGGAAGTAGTATTTATGCTAGTGTCTAGTGTATACTTTAATGTGAAATGTACATTTTTGCACCGGAAGTGGTCGATTTCAATCGCTTAATTTATTGGTATTTAGTTAGCTGTTTGTAAATTGGGATTTGGCTAAATTATTAAATAAACTTTTTACGGTTTTGTATTGTTAAGAAAAATTTTGTATAGAAATACATGTATTCGGAGGCATAATCAAAGTGACGTGTTCGTATTTTATTGTTATAATCACTTTTAGACGTTTTGGTTAGCGCAACTGTGGTGCAACTTCGCTGGCGAAAATTAGTTTCATTCCTATCGTGAATGTTGCTCATGGGTATTTCTCCAGCATCCAGGGTAACACTTCGCTGTTGATAGTACCTGGAAACAGATTTGATTTACACTAAACGTTACTGTGACCACAGTGGCCGGCTCATTGACTTTTGAAGTACAATGCTGTCAATTGGAATAGTTCAATTACAACACCGTCAATTAGAACAGTGGCCATCCCAGTAATATCCATTAGAACAATACCAATTAGAACTTTCTTACGCACTATGGTCACAGTAACATTGATCGAGCAGCTTGAATGTGAGTAATTTTTCTGCTGACCAATCCACCCACAGACTAAGCCAGGTGTCTCGGCAACTGTCATAACATCTGAGGACGACACTCGAAATTGTGCGCGCTTCGCTGAATATTTTACGTACAGTTGATTGTAGTTCCTACGCAAGTTTATCTTGACTTTTTTGCTCACTCGATGTTTTGGGTCGTTCTTGTTGATAACCATTTCTTACATATTGACAAATATTGCGAGTTTGTGATGTTATTTATGACCGTACAACTGCACAAGAATTGTCTTTTTATAAATATTTATTTCAATGTTCGGCTCATTCTATTCACAAGATAAAACTTCACGACTTGATAGACATGCTAACTTCAAATGTTGAGCGTTGGTAGTAATTTAAGTTGTCAAAATTCGTGACTTGCATGAGTAGGCGTTTTACGATCACGTTTTTCTAAGAACTCACGTCTTTTATAGGTCAGTTTACACCAGCAGTTCACATTAGATTACGGGATCCGTCTGTGCGTTCGGCTCGGTACTTCAAGCGCTTTCACCGACACCGTACTCTGGGGTCCAGTCTCCCAATTACGCCCACGCTCGTCCACTACAGCGACTGTCACCTTGATTGTGTAAAGATTCGGGATAGGAAATGCGAGTAGGAATTGGGTGCTAAAGTAATCATTATGAGGTTCCACTGTTTGTTGTAGAGGACCAGTTGGCGTGTTAAGAGATGACTAAGTAAAAAAGAAATGCACGGGATGAGAAATGTATGAAAAGCCAGTGCGTAGATAGTCGTGGCAACTGGTCATGCAATGCCAATGAAGCTGCTTTTGGTTCAGGCAGAGGACAATCGACATCTACCTTGAATTCCGTGGACTCCTTGCGTTCTTCTGATGTAATTTCCACGAGCAGTGTTATAAACTTGATCTTTCGGAAGACCTGAGCTTCTTTGTTGTGGCACACTACTCCTTCAATCTTTAATGCCATCTGACTTTCCACTGATATGCTGTGTGGTTCATTATTTATAGGTTGTGATGGTGAGATTGCAAGCTGAAATATAGAAGACTGTGGAAGACTACCTTTGTGTAAGTTTGACACTTATCATTGTCGTGTATGTTTATCAATACAATCATCGCCAGCACTGTTGCCTTCTAATAAATTTACCTTTATTTTTGTAGACTGGATACGATCAAAGAAATATCGTGGAAGTTTTATTGGAATTCCAAGAATACACACAGACATTCTGCAGAGACACTGGATTTCCTGAAAATGACAAGCAACTTTGCTGGACTTCATAGGTAAGAGAAACAAATGGCGATTTTTCGGGCTGGTTAATCCTCCTGTCAGAGCGTTAAATGATGAAAGTTTTGGTGAGGTCATCTCACGACCTGCACTAAATATTTCTGATAACAAAGAGGATCTATAGTCGGCCTGAAAATTCGTGATCAATGTGAATTGTGACTTACCGCGTCTGAAATTGGTTTCTTTTGCATGTCGACGGAGAGAAGCTGAAAAAACATGGGCCACAAGGTTTTCGGTAAGTTTGTATAACAAAACCATGACGTAAAACACTTTGGTACCAACTCGTTCGGTTGAACACGACTTTCTCTAGATAGTATCTTGAACTCTTAAGCACAAACATTCTGGCGAGAACTGAGATGTGAACCCACCTGCAGTTCTTCCAAGATTTCTCTACATTTGCTTTCCAGTTTGTTGCCGCGGAAATACTTCTGATCTTTTGCAAAACTAGGAGACATTCTAAATCAGGGGGAAACACATTTTCATTGATATACCAAAGAAAAAACGGTGGTAGAGCTTCAGGTAACCATGACGTGAAGTTGGTGGTCAATGAAGGATGACTTGACATGGCTCAACTTTGGGGTACATTCACTTACCTAGTGATATCTGAACGGTTCATCAACAGATCTATGGCATAAGCGAATAATAGACAACTTCTTTGATGTCTGTGCGTTTAATTAAGGGGGGCAACATCATGCGACTTGATTATATGGCTTGTGGTTTGCAATGGTATAATTGTTAAGAAGCGAGAGGATACGTTTCAATATTGTGTAGGGTGACCGGATCGGCATCAAAAGATTTTCTATAAAGTTTGCCATAGCTTGCAGCCAAGTTTGAAAACTTGTCTCGGCATTCATTCATCTGCGAGGAAATAGAAAAAAATACATTGTTATCCTGGAAACGAAATTTCACGGTGGTGTTCAAAAGAGTGTCGTCACCTGAGTCATCTGCCTACTGTGGATATACGTGTCTTGTTTGGTTGTCATGACGATGGATTTAGCAACGGCTGAGGGAGGGCATGAACGAATGCTTGCGCAGATTGACAACAAGAAGGAATGAGTCTGGAGAGTTTGCATTCGTAATGTGATGAAATCATTGTGGAAATCCAGTTGGTGCATTGCTGTGACTGCTGCCTGCAAGGGAGAATGTAGCCCAATTAGAATGATTTGTTTCAATTGATTTCTTGTGGAATAGATGAATAGGTAATCGTACCTTGAGCGCAACTAGTCCTTTCTGAAAGCTGCATATTGCTTGAGATGTTTTGTTTGCGATCTTAGATAGAGTTTCTTTCGCTTCACCAAGAAGATTCTCAGCTTGACTAAAGTCAGCCAAAGCCTTTAACCAGCAATGCAAATGGACTGAAGCGACCTACATAGACAATCAGCGTCACGTTGAATTTAATTTACATCAAGTCGACGAAAGATAGCGGATATTGTCGAAACACAACAAGATCGCTTACCATAGAAGTGAGGCTGGAGAAAATAGTATGAGACAGAGCATGGAATCCCTGCAACAGTGAAACGTTACTATCAATATTCACCAAAGGGTACCATCAACATTTTCGTCATAATCAAACCAACGTTATTTGTATCACTATATCTAAAGTATTTTACCACCATTTCAAACGCCATCTGTGTGCCTCACCTGTCTAGCCGCTTGCTTGCCTACTCTATACATGGTCCAGTATCTGGATGAAGCCTCAAGTCTGGATAAATTTTGCATCATCATTTGTTTCATCTCTTCCTGATTTACAGGACTCTCGATACTTTGCTGGTGAGCTTGGAAAACTAAAGTAGCTATGGCCACCTGTAGAATGCAAAAGACCAACTTAGCCTAATATTTGTCTTTCGTCGATCACCAGAGCAAACAACCTACCAAGAGACTTTGGAATTCTTGTGCTTTTGGGCTTTTCTCGCTCACTTCCAGTTCACATATAAAAACAAAATGTTTGTAAAGTTCCGACTTCACTTTATCCAAACATGATGGAGTTTGGGTTCCCAGGGAGACGAGACCTTTTGCTATCTGAAGACATATGCCACCTGGAAAAACAACATTGTGAAAATAACGTTGACGTGTGGTGGTTCACAGTTTGGAGTTATAAACACTCCGTCCTTCCTTCAGTGACGGTTAAAGCTTCTTACTACAGCTTGATGTCAAAAGTCCAACAAAAGTTTCGGCGAAGTTCAGCGCCCACGTGGAATTTTGGGATACGAGTCGATTGATACACAACAATGATATCTGTCAGAGCACAGCAAATAATTAGATTGAAATATAAAGCCCTGGGCAAACTAGGAAACATTGTTGCGGAAACATTGTTTCCTGCGAATGTTTCGTCATGTTTCCCTAGGTGGGCAAACACTGGGAAGCGATGTTTCCGCAACAAATATCGCACTTGGGAAACATAAAATGTTTCTGAATTTGATAGGAAACATTTTTGCTTCCCGGGAAGTAAATTTCGTTTCCGCAACAATGTTTCCACAGGTGGGCAAACAGGGAAACATTTGAAGAACATGGCGAATCACAAATGTTTCCGCAACAATGTTTCCTAGTTTTCCCAGGACTTAAGAAAGAAACATAGCATAGTTGAATTGTTCAGTACCTCTAGTGCCTTGCTCTCTTCAACCAGACAGCATTCGATGACAGTGGTCTCCAAATTGATGACAGCTTGTTCACATAAACCGCGGTTTGTCGCATCTGAAAACGTTCGTTACACGCAGAGAAAAGGTTATCACAGATGAACTGCTTCAGCTAGGTTGGCATAACCATATACCTTTTTTGAACCTAGAGAGAGCGATGTTTACAGTAACTTCGTTGCTGAGAGCACCAACCATGACGGAATCCGAACAACTTTGGTTTCCGATCGCTTCTAAGACTAAAAAGAAGATATATGCTGAATCTTTACCTTTTGCTGTACATTGAACTACGTTTCCGAAACTTATTCCTCTCTTTTTGACTCAGTAGTTTTATGAAATTTTCGAACCTTTCTCATCATCCAAGATTTCGCCCGCAACAGAATGTGACAATGTCACCAAGACGTATAGTACTCCAACTTGTAGAGCGCTGTAAGGTGTGTTTGAAAGGAATTCGCACAAAATCTAGGAAGAAAAGAAGGTTGCTAAATATTGAACTCGACTTCGTCGAAGAAGAAATCTTGTCCTTTTACTTTGACGTGTTTACTTTCCCAGACATGCGGCGATTTTCTTGCCAAGGTGTTTGCATCTAAGAGAGCTTGTCGTTTCACGCTCTGTCTTGGATCATCGACCAAATACGACAACAACAACTCGATCTAAAACGTAAAAACACTAACTTGTTAATCTTGGGCGTTACGAGTGAAATGTCTAGCGTTAATATACAGAGTAATACTAACACTTAGGCCCGGTTTACACTGTCAAAGTTTCTGTGATCAAAGTGGAAATTTCAGACAGGTAACTCCTAACTTTTGAAGGATTTGCTAAAAATATTTAAGGTAACTAATACAGTGCTCAACAAGGAACTACTTCACATTGATATTTCTTACAAATTCTTCAGGACATAGAATTTCCCGGTGAAAAATTCCTACTTTGATCACAGAAACTTTGACAGTGTAAACCGGCCTTTACAACTGAGTTTATGTTTTTACCTGAGCTGGAATATTGAACAGGGAAGCTGCGGCCAGACATGACAAAGAATGTAGGACGGACACAACAAACTTTTTTGACGAGTATGTTGTCAAAAGCGAGGTGCAAAGCTGCCATGCCTGATAAATAAGAACATAGTGAATCGAATGACGAACTAATGCACCAATTAGAAACTCAATTAACTGCTAATTAGAAACCTTTGTAGCAGATTCCGTATCATGATACATGTACTGAAATATTGGAACGAGTTTTAATTTCATTTCCATAGGAGCTTCCAAGCCTGAACAACAAGTGAATTGTGAGGATCAGATCTAATACGGACTCATTAATTACTACTTTTTACCTTCGATTACTTCAATGAGTTTGTCACAGACACTGACAGAAAAAGTTCTATGGAACGTGAAAACAAGACGGTTATTTGTGAAAGCGAAGGCCACAAAAGATATTTCAAGGTTAGTACTTACTGTGATTTGGCACAAAACTGGCTTGTTGCATAAATTGCAGCTTCAACTTCAACATGATCATGAGAATCCAAACCCATTCTAATGCTAAATTAAAGTATAGATAGAGTGTGTGTGCTATTGTATAAATCTAATTTAAGTACTTTTGTCTGTGACACAGGTAACCCCTAATGCGATGTCTTCTACGTTCTAGTACCTGTGATGAACATTTTTTTGCTCTGAAATCAGCAACGCTATGCTGCCAAGTACTCTGAAATTTAATATCATGCGCCAAAGGTTAATACTTTAATTAAACAAAATTTGCCAAGCACATCACATTACTACGTATTGTTACCTGAGGGTAATGGCTCTCGCAACAGGATCGTTACTGTGTATAACAGAAAATATTCGTCTCAAAAACTCATCAGTGCTCAGTATCTTATCGAGATGTTTTTCACTTTGCTGTGTCACCTTGAGAACACACAATCTCTGGAAGTTGTTTCTGAATAACAAAATGAAATTGATTGGCACATTGCTATCTATATTATATATATAACTTTTTAAGATGTAACATGAGTTTGAGGAAATTTTGTAAACTTGCTTAGTATTTTGATGATATGAAAACCACCAAACACGGCGCAACAGCGTACGTCTGCTAATGTTCGTCAATTGGCCAAAGAAGCCTCGCTTCCATGCTGAGCCTCACTTACATATGTAGGTGTACCGCAGAGTTCACCACTTACCCAACTCGAAACACGTCCGACAGTTTGAGAAACGCGGAATTTATGAGAATCGGAAACGGGAATCTCTCGAACAAAGCGGGAAACTTTACTATAGCCTCGCATTGCTCGCCAACTTTTGATGCTCTTAAACCTTAAGAAGTATATTAAAATATAATTAGTATTTTACAAGGTTTATAAAGGGTTTGATAATAACATTCTGGTATGCTAGAGTGAGAAAACATAGAAATACCTTTGTCTAGTTCAAGCAGCGCCGATTGTGCGTCCAGTCCTGAAGTCATTTCTTGACTGTTCATTGAAAACGCCATTTTGAAAAACAGGCCTTTTATACTAGGGTAAGGCAGCCAGCGAACAGGCAAACTTGCCGGTTTCTTGTGGAACAAAAAATTCAAGTAAATTTAGATTTCAAAGAAATCTTTGTTTTCAAAAATTGTGTACGTCTGCACTTGATAAACTTTACGGTCTCTCTTGTTTCCTTTGTATTTTGATTTACTTTATTTTGATTTCTGTCTTAGCTATGTCTATAGCTGTGGTTTGGATGGTCTGTGGAATGACAATGCCAAGTGTTAATATATTTGTAAGCTACGAGGAAAGAAAGCGAGGATAATCCACTATATTCCACTATATCATTTTAAAGATTTTTTTGTATAAATACCATGTAGTAAAGAGTGTATTCCGTGACATACCACGCACTTTCCGCGCAGTTTCCACGCAACTTCGGCATTTCGCGACTTGTATAAAAGGAGAAATTTGATTGGTTGCTAGTGAACAATGACAGATACAGATTTCTGTTCTTGTTGGGAAACGTGGTTTCATGGTTTCAATTGTCAGCGAAGTTGTTGTTCTTGTTGTTCTCTGGAAGTGTTTGTGTTGTTTTTGATGGCTGACAAGAATAACAAAGTAAAAATTGCGGAGTATGGCTCGTGGTCAAGTCCTATAACCGCAGAGCTAGCTGTGCAACGCCGTCGTTTGTCTGAGATACACACTAGCAACCGTGGGGAGGGTGAAGGTATACAATATTATGTATTCAAAAGTTCAGGGCGTAACCCAGTCCCATCACAGTTTTCAGCTTTCGATGTCCTGCACACATCAACCCATTCAAGCTTCAAACATATAAAACAATGATCATTTAATCCCTGTTCTCTCCTGCCTCCCCCCCCTGAAATCTTAAGTTTGGCTCATTCCTACTCAATCTCGATTCATTCAATTTCTTTTGAACACAGAGATTTTGTTTTGGAGTGAGTTACGAGCTACAGAGGGCGGCAGAATTGTCGTTTGTTCATGGAGCAATAGCCAATCAGGGATTGTGTCTTGGACCCCCAAGGGATTTAATGCTCGCACTAAAGTTCACGAATATGGAGGTGGTGCTACATTTGTGTACAAGGGACAAGTATTCTTTGCAAACTTTGATGATCAACGTTTGTATAAACAAGAATCAGCTACGTCAACACCACAAGCTCTGACTCCTGAAGATGGAGGATTGAGGTACTCGGTAGATGCATCTTGGAAGGACTTACACTGTTTCAAGTGGTCTACTGGCCCTCTATACATTGTTTTGACAAGTCTTGCTATACATCTGAAATTTGGCTCTTACCTTAAAGAAGCTCGCAGTAGCCAGATCATTTTCTGTTAGTCGTTATGAACAGCAATCTCAGAGTTCAGAATGCTTGTTGGACTGAAAATAGATTTCTTTTATTAGATATGCTGATGGTGAGATGTGTGAGTTTGTGAAGAAGATAATATGTGTTCGTGAAGATCATGGCATTGTTAAGTCCAAGGGAGCGAAAGAAGCGAAGAACACCATTGTGTCTATCGATCCTGACAGCCAGGAACAATGTATTCTGGTATGTTGTCTTTTTATATCTTTATGGATGAATGAGTGAACAACAACTGACTCTGAAATATCATCTTTCAAGGTTGAAGGTGCAGACTTCTACTCATCTCCAAGGGCATCGTCCAATGGTAGAATGGCTTGGATGCAATGGAATCATCCAAATATGGTATGCTACACACCAAACATTGTGGAACATGTTTCATGTTATAAAGTGTTGATCCAAGTATTTCTGTTTTAGCCTTGGGATACTACAGAACTATGGGTTGGGCAGTTAAGCCAGGATGGAAAAACGTTGCTAGAAGGTTCTCTGAAACAGGTGAATTAGATGCACATTTGTGTCAAGAGTCTCAACCAGGCAATCTTTTTGTCTAGTCCTTGTGCTTTTTGTGGATAAATTAAGTACCTTTCTTTGCAGATCTCCCACAATGAAGGTGTGAGTGTCAAATATCCAAGATGGACGGCGGATGATTCATTGTTCTTCATCTCAGACAGATCTGATTGGTGGAACTTATATGAGTATATTTTTGATACTGAAGATGAGCGCAATGTGTTTCCCGTTGAGAAAGAAATTGGGATGCCACATTGGGTTTTTGGACAATGTAGTTATGCCTCGCATCCCAGCAATGCTAGGAAATTTGCTGTAGTGGTGGGTGGGGTGAGTACAGCCTGCTATTTTTTTTGCCAGTTGAACTAATATTTTCACAAGGACGAGTACAGACAGCAAAATGTTAAGATGACTAAAAATAAAAAACAATATTGTTGTTTCACAGGTGTTAGGAATCTTGGATTCAGAGATTGAGAAAATGGAAAATATCGACACAGGTTTTATTGCGCACAACTATCCAAAATTTTCGCCAAGTGGGGATAAAATATACTGTGTTGCTGGAAGTGCAACCAGGCCATCTTGTGTGATTGAAGTAGATGTTGAAAGCAAGACTGTCGTGGTAATTAAGGATACAAAAGGACAAGATATAGATTCTGGGTATATTAGTGAACCCAAAGCTATCACATTCCCTACTGAGGACAATAAAGTTTCACATGGCTATCTGTATTTACCCAGGGTAACTATGTTTTGCTTTCTACAGTATGTATAGGTGGCATTGGAAAGAATAGTTTGAATAAATGGAGCTATATGTCATATAAATAACAGAATATAGTTTGGTTAAAATGAAACAACAAATCTATCCTTATAGAACAAAGATTATTCTGCTCCACCAGGCACGCTTCCTCCTCTTCTTGTGAAAGTTCATGGTGGTCCAACTGCGGCAACTTCTCCAACATTTGATCTGGGTAAACAGTTCTTCACCAGCCGTGGCGTAGCCATCTTGGATGTGAACTATAGAGGCAGCACCGGATATGGCATGCATTATAGACGAGAGCTGAATGGAAAGTAAGAATTTGAAACTTTAGAAAGTTGTTGAAGACTTTCTTTTGTGTATTTGATTTCTGTTTGCACCGCTGTTTTGTTGGACAAATTGTTACAAATTCTTCCAAACACTATTTTAGTTTTTCCTTTTTCCTTGTGCCAGCTATTACAGTATGCATTCTACAGTATGTGCTCTTTGTTATACTATTTGTTATACACTGCAATTTAATAAATAAGAATTATTTTATAGTTGGGGCAAAGTTGATGTGGAAGACAGTTGTAATGGAGCACTATATGTGGCTAACTCAATGAAAGTTGTGGATCGTGAAAAACTGTGTATCGACGGTGGCTCTGCCGGAGGTTTCACGACACTCGCTTGTTTGACTCAACGTAACGAAGTGTTCAAAGCTGGCTCAAGCTTGTATGGAGTGTCGGATATTGAACTCTTGCTTGTAGACACGCACAAGTTTGAAAGTCGGTATTTTGATTCCATTGTCGGACCATACCCAGAGTGCAAGGATCTTTATATCAAGAGATCTCCCATCCATCACATTGACAAACTCAATTGTCCAACAATCTTTTTCCAAGGAGATGAGGATGAGGTATTGAAAGCTTGTGCTTTTGATGGCTTCGCTGGGGAAAAACCTAATGCTTGGGGCTATTTTCTCATATTGCTCAGGTCGTGCCTCCTAATCAATCAGAGCTGATGTTCAATTCCATTAAAGAAAAAGGAATAGCTTGTTGCTATGTTCTTTATGAAGGTATATATATACATATGAAACTCAGAACTGATTAATTTGCAGCAAGAGTGGTACATAGATGTCCGAGTCAAATCATTTGGCATTAAACACTGAACTAAGTTCAGGCACAATGTTGTCGTCACTCATTACGTTGTTTAATGATAATATTTTTCATCTCAAAGGTGAGCAGCATGGATTTAGAAGAAGTGAAAACATCATCGCAACATTAGAAGGAGAGTTTTGCTTCTTTGCTAAAGTGTTTGGTTATGAACCTGCAGACTTTGAATGCAAGGTATGAATGAGAGGAGGTGCTTTTGAAAGTACGTGTGAATTCGGTATCCTTCGCATGTTGTATTGATGTTGATGTAGTTGCCTTATTCATGTTTAGTTGAATATAGAAAATTTGGATTCAATAAAGTGAGTGTCACAATGAAAGCCACCTCAAGGTACAAATTTTATGAATATTTTCAGTAGATATAGGTTTTATCACATAAGTTGTCATCCATTCATGTCATTTTATTGATTAACTTTAAAACTTTTTCTTGATCAAACTCCATAAAAATAGCAATATATAATATTTACACAAATATACCTGTAGCACAATTAAAGTGCCATTTGATGTTTAGCTTCTGCAGGATGAGATTAACCATGATCTTAAGTTTGTTTGATTTTATCTCTCAGTGTTTACTTGGCAAGTCTGTCGCTGAACACTGGTGAAAAATAATGTCTGATAGATTTCGTATTCTTTGCACCATGATCCTAGATAATCAAACAGTGAACAATGTAGTATTAGGCCTACGTGTAAAGGCGTTCTGTTCTTTGCTGTGTTGTGAGTCGTCACGTAGTTTAAAGCCACAAAAGGTTTGAAACTACTTACCATATTAACGGAAGCATGCTGTTGTAGCAGAGGAGAGCTTGGCTGACTTGGAACTTTTCTTGGCACTTTGTGATTTCTTTTCTTCACTCCCATGTCCCGTAACCAGTTTGATTTTTCTGGCTTTGTCACAGCTTTCTTGCATTCTGTTTGTTTGGAGTCTTCAAATTCAGTTTTAGATGTTTGTGTTTCTGACAATGCTGTTGATGCGGTGTCCAATGAGTTCTCAGTCTTAATGTTATTATTTATATTCTCCTTATTCTGTTCAAGACTGATCGGGGTGTCTGACTCAAACTGTTCATTGGTAGAGCATGAAGCTAAGTCCTTGCCATACTGTTCACAGTTTTTTTCATTTTTTATTCCTTCCTCACGACAAACTCGTTTATTTCTGTTCAGGGTCTCCTCTATTTCCCTCGCTCTTTTGCCGCTACTTGAGCTCATGGAGTTTTTACGGTCTGAGTTTGTCTTAGTTGCACTGTTTTTGGGGGATGATAGCAACCAATTTTGTAGCGACTCTTGAGGACTACTGCACCTGCTCTCATTCGATGATATACTAACTGGAGAGTTTGCTGTGGAACAACTTTGTGACTGCGCTGGAGACACATTTGAAGTCTTGTTTGGCATATCATCTGGATCAAAAATATTTTTCTCATTCACTATGAGAGAAACAAATGTTTATAAGTCTTTTGTAATTGCCCCATTCTGATTATTCTCTGACTTACCTTTCATTTCAGTGGATGCTGGTGGAATTGGTTTTCTTTCACACCATCCAACAAAATCACTGTTGGCTTTCTCTGTATTATTCATTCTCCTGGTGAGAAAGAAACAGGTTTGAGCTGTGAGCTTCAAGAAGGTTTGCAAACTTGATAAACTTACCAAATTTTTAAACTGTTGTCATCTGAGCATGTCACAACCTACAAAACAAATTCAAATCTAATTTTGTTGATAGCAAGGAAAACTTGTGGTTTTTTAGACGTAAACTAATGTAGTTTCAAGTAGCTAGTGTTCCTGTATCAAGACATTAGATACCTTGGTTTGATCTTTTGGACACCAAGCAACACCAGTGACCTCATTAGCATGACCAGTTAGATGAAATGGTGGTGCATTGGGATCATCAATCCTCCATATATATCCATCACAATCCCTTGAGCCACTCATCAAATACTGATCATCAGGACTCACTGAAGACTTGACATAAAATGTTGAATTACTGTGACCTCTGAATCTTGCCAGGGGATGTTTTTGATATGAAACACAGTCGTACATATAGATGACGTCATCGGTACAGTTTACAAAGAGTTTGGATTTGCTTGAGTCCAGTGTTAATGAAGAATAACCTAAAAGAGCGTGATATAATTGTTCAGTTTGGTCTTGTAATTGGCATATCAGACTGTTAAGCGGCAGAAACTGGAGTTAGCTAAAAACATTCTCACCATGTTTTCGTGAGCCTGAACCAGGGTAAGAAAAGACGTGATAGGGTGTTGGTTCTGTCCAAGTAGTGGAATAGTTTTTTCTCAGATCCCAAACTTTAATATTCCCATCCGCAGCACCTGCCGAGATTAACATGTTTGCCTCTTGGAATTTCACTGCAGTTACACTCTGTTGCGAGTCCTACAAACGAGAGATGAGCATTATATTCATGAATATGCTGTGGCAACTCTCTTGGATATAATCAGAGTAGTGCAGTGAATACTTACAGGTATGACATTATTTGAGTGTTTTCTCCCTCGTCTATTGACCCTCTTTGGTGTGCTGAATGTCAGAGTTGAGTGGCAGTTATGTATGGTGTTCACAGGTCTATAATGACCAGCACGTTTGTTGCAACGAATGTCCCAGACCATAACGTTGCCATCTCGTGCGCCAGTTGTAAATAGAACTATATATAGAGAAATGAATCAATGTAAACTATTGTATGATATAGTAATGAAGACTGCAGTGTTTTATGTTTACACAGATCGGTTAATTTCTTACAAAGGTTCTCCTCTTGAAAATCAACAGACTTGACGCTACAGCTGTGGCCTTTGAACACAGCCAGCCTAGCACCCTGTTGAACATCCCACAACTGAGCTGTTTGATCGCCAGACACTGTCACCTTGAAACGGTTTGAAAATAGAATGAGTTATCGATTGCATTGTGAATCAGTGCTGCGTGTGATCTTGAGTTGTAACTCACAAGCTTCGGTTCATCGCACACCCATGCGACATCAAAGATTGCATTACTGTGTGCTACCCAACCTGAAATGGAACCATATTAACATTACTTCTCTTTTGATTCGCACACGTACATATCTGCAGATGTACTACAATACCTTTCAATTTTGCTGACGTTCCTTGTTTACGGATGTCGTAAAGAGATACGCCACCTTCCTCATCTGCAACAGCCAACATATGGCCCTGTAGCAACACTGGAAAGAAATTGTGATAAATTAGCTGATTATATAAGCTGGGAAGGAACAGATACTAGCTTCAACGTAGAAGGGACTTACATTTGTTGAAACTACAGGCAAATGGTGGGACCTCTGCCTGTAAACGATGAAGCGTTCAAAATGAGGATTAAACTCCGGTGATCTTCACAGTTTATAAGTTTATGGCTTGTCAAGTGGCAAAGGTATATGTCGATGTCGCTTCTCGACGCGTTTGTTTACCTGAGTCTCTGGACCTCGAACGTCGTGTTTATCGTCTCTATGGCATTTCATCGCTTCAATCACGAAGTCTACGTTCACTTCTATTGATAAGAAGGGTGAGATTTCTCAGAGACATGCTTCATTAAAGTTCAGGGAATAAATACGAAACAGCGCGAAGAACTTTGGCAAGAAATGAATCATGTTTGAAAGGCACTTACGTTTCTCCCTCGGCGAGTACGAGTGAACAATATGCCGCTGAAGTAAACTATGACACAGTTTCATCTTGTAAGTAAAAATAATTTCTTCGAAGCATCAAAATTCAAGAAATAAACTGGGAAAGATACAAATTTATAAAGCGCGAGGTTTGAACTTGCTTACAAATTTCCCGCGAATTTGGGTATTACGCGCGAATATGTCGCCCATGCGCAGCATGATCCAGAACCGAGGCGGTAGTGGGCGGTAGTCGCCATTTCAACCCAGCATTAGCGAGGTGGATACATGTTGCTTGAATTTGCTGAATGTGAATACTGAATAAGAAAAATTGAACAGTAAAGTAATTAATCTGCAACAGTTTATTAAGTTCTAACTTTTCACAACAAAAAATTGGAAATTTACAAGCAATTTCTACAATAGTTTATAAATTGTCACCCAAATGTCACCTAATTAGGCCTATGTACAATGCTTTTTTTGTAATTGGCCTGCAAATTGTATAAAATTGACATTAATTTTGACCATACTCAAACCCTAACCAAATTGGAGCCTGTTTTCTGGCTACAATAACTTGTACTAGAAAACAATGAAATTATTTCAACATCAAATGTCATATTATACATCTAATAAATATGTAACAGATTATTTGTGCATTTCTTTGCTGTTGACATTTATGATCCATCTTTCTTTGCAATTAGAACAGAAATCATGCTGAAAAGTAAAGAGACAAGTTTGGAAAACACAGGTATGTACAATTGGACAGACAAACTGTAAGAAAAGCAGCACCTGTATAAATAAATAAAAAAAGAAACAAGATGAAATCCTAGTTTGACCATGCACTCCTTGATAAAACCTTTCAGCTCGCTTCTGTTATGAATTTCTGCTGGGTCGTAGATTCCAACATTACCAGATGGTTTATTTACGTATCTAAAACAAACAACAACATTATGTGTTGTTTTTTTACAATGCTGTAACTTGGAATATTGCAAACCCTATTGAGCTGCTCTGACCTGTATATCAACCATGAGGACATTGGAAGAGTTATTAAAAAGTAGATCCAGTGAAAATGAATAAGAAACATTACAGGCAAATACAACTGGGCAACAATTTCTGGAATAATAAACTAAAATCAAATAGACAAGTTAGAATTTATATCAAAACATGAGCATGTCCACAGTCCACTACATAATAAGTTAATAAAATATTAACCAAACTTAGACATAATGTACTCAGTGTAATATTTCCTAAAGCTGCAAAAAATTTCCAGTCTTACTCTGTTAAGCCGTGCACAGCAAGTGGTCGCATTGACATAGTCACATTCTAAATCTGACAGATTGATTATCTGAAAAGAACTTGTTAAAGACGCTGCTTGCAAACATGGTGTATGCCAAATATTCAAGTCACGAAAGGCCGACAATATGTGATAAAAAGGATACAAAAAATACGGTAAGGAATAACAGGCCAGCAGAATCCACTAGTGAGAGTATGAATAAATAGGTATCTGACAGCAGCATTTTGATAATATTTTAATGTTTATACCAATATATATCCACAAAACGTAAAGAATTTTCAAACAATGCACATTTTTGGCATGACTGAGTAGTGACTGAGCCTGCAACTTCACATATTTTGACCAGTGGCGATTCATCACTCTCCGGGGTGGGGTGAAATGCAAAAGGAAAACTACTACAAAAGCGAGTTAGTCAACAATATTTGTTGAAAATAATGTTTTTCCTGATGAAAAACGCTAGTTCTCAATAGAATAAGTGATATAAACTTTTAAAATAATGGGCTTTAAATATTTTGTTTTGATGTAAAATATTCCACTCTCTTTTTCTCCCCTATGAATTTTCCAGACAAAATTCCGTTGTTTTTTTGTGGCAAATTTGAAACCAAAATGGCGTCGACTCATGCAATGACGATCGTCAAGAACAACTGCCTTAAAGCGCCACGCATCTCAAATACGGACCTACCAGCTAGCAGGCAAGAATTTCCACAAGAATACAACTTTTGCCAAAGTTCTGAGGTCAGGGAAGAGAACTTTGGCTGCCCAGAAGAAACGAAAAGTCGCACGTCAACTGTGCGTCGCCATGGCAAAAGTAGAAATAAATTTATAGAGAAGTACGAAAGAGGAGAATCTGTGAGTGAGGAAGAGTTTTATGGGAACTTGATAAAATTACGAGAAGAGCATAAAAAGACTCTGAAATTATTAGAAACAAAATATTATAATGAATTACAAAAAAATGTCAATTTTCAATGGGAAGGTTTTCAGGATGGACTAGGTTTGAACGAATTTGCAGCAAGGAATGGATGGAATAGCATGGATCAGTCACTTAAAAACAATGAATGTTCTCATCCCAAATCGCTGGCTCAAGATATTATAAAAGATATGTCACATTTGAACCTTCAGAATGGTATGAAATTGTTGTGCGCCAAACTTTATGTCTCAAAAGAATAACATTATCCTGTTGATACAATCAAGGAATGGGTCTGCTTAGTCTAGTTTCCTTTGGTCTTTTTCTATGTAGAGGAGCATGCTGATGAAGATAGTGAGGATTCCGATGAGACCGCAGAAAAGAAGAAAGAAATGATAAGCTTGCCTGAAGAATTCTCTAGTTCACTGTTTCCCGAGAGATCTGCATCCATTGATATGGTGGAACATTTGTGGAAAGATTTCTCAGTTCAAGATTACGCACATGAGAATGAGACTCTCGAGGAATGGCAGACTGAAAAAATGCACGCGAAAGAAGTACGTCAAGAAACACATCTTGACCTTGACCTCTATCTGTTGACATCCAACGGTAGTGGATAAACCCAACTATACTTCTTTCTTGTCATTATCTTTCTAACTTCTGCAGGAATGGACTCCGTCAATCACCGTGCCGAAACCATTCACGATGACGCTACGAGAGGCCACGAAAGAAAAACGAAAGACAAGATCTATGCAGATGCTTGAAGAAGACATGGTTCTTAAGAAATCTTTGGAAGAAGCAGAACTTAAAAAAAAGTTCCGAGCTCAACCTGTGCCCGCAACGACTTTCCTGCCTTTGTACGACGACATTGTGCACAAAAACAAACAAAGAAGCGCGCATGTGCGAAAGATCAATGAAGCGATTTTGAAAGCGACTGAGAAACCGTTCAGTTTCGTGAAACGAGAAGAAATGAAACTTCATCGAAAGGAGAAAGAGAAAAGAGAAGCAGCTGAGAAAAAAGCGATAGAAGATATACAACGCGCTTCATTCAAAGCAAAACCTCCACCTAAACATATGGACGACCTCACTCTCGCCGATAGACTGGCAGAGCAGGATGAATATCGTAAGATTCGTAAGAAACTGCGAGCTGCTGAACTCCTCGCGAGTTCTAAACTTCCTCCAAGTATGCAAGCTCGTGCTAATCTCACGCCTACAGCAAAATCACGTCAGACTAAATATCGCCAGGCTCGCACCCCGAAAATGCAGTTTCGTCCTAATATTAACCCTGAGGTGCCAGACTTTGACGCGTTGCATTGGGAGTTCGAGAAGGAACTAAGGCGTAGGAAGAAGGGGAGACAGCCCACTGTTGTTGAGCCATTCAATTTGAAAACTGCGCATATTCCGCACGCCAAGAGTGGCCTGAGACGAGCAAGGTCTATGGAGAATTTGAGTTGTAGTGTTAAGTCACCGAACACGAGGAAGAGTAGGCCGTACAGTGCAAGACTTTCAGCTTCGCAAGATACGTTACCATTTGGGTGAGGAAATAATCTGAAAAAGACTCCACAAAAGTAAACTGAGTGATCAACTTCTTATGTTTCGTAATAACTGCCAGGAATTTAGATGATCTGCCTATCCTTTTAGTTACTATTCTTTCATCTTGTTCCTTACTCATGTCCTAGCTAGTGTCATGAAAGCAAAATTTTCCTATACATTTGTTTATGTTTTCAGCTAGTTTGAAAACCGTTCTTATGCTTTACAGGACGACAGACTCAGTTAGATTGCGAGACAGCGCCGTGAAGAAAAATTTAGAAGAAGAAAAGCAACGAAATGAAGAAACGACGAGAGCAAGGAAAGAGAAAGAGAAACGAGAGAAACAACTTCGTTCTCAGGTCACTGGCAAGGCGATGGCGAATGATCACTCATGGCAACTGAAGAAGAAAAGTGAGCAGAAGTTGAGGACTTTCAGGTACACATCTAAAAACTAAGTGCACTGCATTACCCGACTTGGATTAGCTATTCTTATCTTGGGTTTGAAGACTTTGGCCTGAGTGATGAAGCTCGTAACTTCTGTGTTTCCTCAGGGATAGTGAGAGGGACCGTCAAAAAGAGTATGAACGTGAACTTGCTGAAATGAGAAGTCGTGTCGAGCAACGACCGCTTTTGTTTGAACGGGAGTCGCAAGCGAACGCAAAGAGAAAAGCGGAAAAGAAATACACGCAAGTTCTGCGAGACGCTGGAGTCCGCGAATATCTTGTCGATAGACTGGTGACTAGGGAGGGCGTTGATAGTGAGGATAGTGATGGATCAGGGCTGAATCACGAAGAACAAAGAGGGATTGAAGATGATGACTTTGAGTATCCTACGTACTCTGGGTCAACTGACCCAGAGGAGATTTCTGCTAAGGAGGAGTGATCTGATTAAAGTGTGTGTAGACCAAGCGAGTTTTATATAAAATGATGTAGCGGTCAGAAAAGTCGGGCAGGCAAGACAAGGTGTCCGAGAATTTCAGCTTTAGAAGGTTTGTACATGTTGCGAAGTGTGAAAAAATTAGGACGAATGAACTAGAAAAGGCGCCGGGAAATTGCAGTATGTGGTAGAGTTGCTGTGGTTTTATCTCTTTCGGTTTTGCTCTAGTACTTTCTTGGGAGTTTGCTTTGTATGTCTTCTGCCCAGCGGTAGTTTGTTAAAGTTGCTCCATGGTTCAAGGCCTTGCACGCACAAAATATTGTTACTCAAGTGCATGTCAGCTAGTTATTGGGGCTTCGCGTAGGTTGGGAAAATGAGCAACCACTGAGTTGTATGGAGAACCCTTGGGCCTTCTTAGGCTTCTAATTATGGTTCGACTTTTTGACCACTTCGAACAAACCGTTTGCGGTTGAAATGGGAATTTTGAATTATGGCAATCGATCAAAACAACTGATCATTATTCGTCTCGGCTTACGTCACACGGCCTCGACTTCATGCAAGTCTGCTTAAAACTCCTCAAACCAGTTCGACGAACCGGTTAAGCCAGATGTCGCATAGCAAAGGCGTTCTTTGTTGTATTTGTATTCAGTTTCTATAAATGAAAATGAAATATTTTGTAAGTTTTCCGGAACGTTGGCAAGGATTGAAATGACTAACTGAAGCAAACAACAGTACTCTTCTGTCGGTATATTTATGAACGCGCATTTACGATACTGTTAGCGTCACAAAATGTGGTTGACATTGGTTTAAGTATATTCATAATCTCATAATGCGCCCCTTTGTTTCCGATTGGGCCCCCCACATTTACCATGAAGCGGTTTTTGAACGCCCGCAGCCCAAAAACCATCCAATTCAATTTTATGTGTAATTTTTGAGCAAAAAAGTAGTATTTACACTCTAATTTAAGAAAAGGAGTTAGAAAATGCTGTGTTGTAAGCGAAAAAACTTTTCAAATTGAATAACGTCTTTAAACGAAATGAATAATTCATGCAGTCACTTTTTGGTGTGAACGATCTTCGCTATTTGTCGGAAATACACGGAAGTACTTATTGTTGCATTTGAAGCACAAAATGAATAGTGTTAATTCTGATTTTTGTTCAACGTTTCGCACTTCTTTGGCGCAGTATACTTGAATTTGAGTAAAAAACACCCAAGGATTGGAAAGGCCTGGTTTTGGGAGGGGAAAAGATATTTGGTGAGAAAAGTGGAACTTTTTCTATTGCATGTTGATTTTTTGTTTGAGGCGGCCAATTTCCGAGCGTGGACGAAGTTGTGACGAGTGTGTTCGTAAAGCGTGTTCGGTATTTTTGAGTTGGTTGAGAAACAATAATGGCCGAGACATAATGTGGTGAGGTGTGCGGAGGGCTTTGAAATGTCTCGTTCATAATTCGTTTTCTTTCCGCTAGTGTTTTATTCACGCCGTCTGGACGAGAACAAGTAACCGCAGTGAAATGTCGGCGAATACAAACTCTCGAATTTATCGCGTTGGGGGTGAGTAAACTTTGAAATAAATTTGTGAAATGTCGACCACGAGCGGCTGTCGCCCTCCGCTAAATTCATCTTCCACTGTCCCTCTTAAAGTACAAGTAACCTCCGTCCTGGTAGACTCACAAGTTGTATGATGAACGACAACCAAACTACTACCGTAGTTTCTTACTTGTTTTCTACATATTTCCCCGAACTCCTAGGAACATCCATGTTTTGAATGCTGAGCGCCCTCGTCCAAGGATTTTGCTTTACGTTTGAGCGCTCAATTTAAAAACTTGAAGGATTTAGCATGGGATCTCAAGGAAGTTTGTCGACGAAAGTATATGAGCATCTTGGATTACTGATGTTTTTTCTATTTTAAAAGATTGTTTGTAATCATCGAAATTGTATTGAAATTTTATGTACACAATCTTCCTTTTGTTTCAGTTGAAAGTTTTAAAGTTACATGTTATTTCTCATGTATATCAGTTTCATTGGCATATGCCTGTGTAAAACTGTGCCCATGCAACTTTTTCTTGCATAAGCTTTATGCTGGAATACCGGCCACATTTCAGCTTCATTTCACGCACAAGTACCTTTCTTTGACAAGTGAAATGTTCCAGTGTCACAGATAGTTACCTGGAAAAGATTAGTGTACAAAAGTATCACTTATCATTTTCACAGTTTATCCAGTCCTAGTTTAGCATGCATATATCTTGACCTAGTCATGTTTGCATTGTCTTGGATGGGTGGGACTCCACTGACCTCTAAATGTGATTGGGTTAGGTCCAATCATTTATTGAGGTCAGTGGGTGGTTTGGCATATTTGGCATCTGTGACTTAATGGAAGCGAATGACTTATAGATAGGTTTTCTGAAGTGTTACTGTTCCTTTTAGATTACGTTTATGTTGAGACTGCTCCAGTTTATCCTTATCAAATACGGAGGATTGAAGAACTGACAAAGGTATCATCACTTTGGCATAAAAAAATGAATTGAAAAATGTAAAAGAAGAGCCATTAGTTTCAGTGAATAATTATCAACTCATGGTTTCCATGTTTAGTTGGGAAATGGTCAGATTGAAGCCAAAGTGCAATGTTTTTATCGTCGACGTGACTTATCAACTCCACTCATTGCTCAAGCTGATAGACATGCTGGTGAGAAAATAGTATAGGACAGGAAGGAAATGCACTAGCATAGGATGTAATGTATATAGGAAGAAAATGAACTAGTAATTGCTATAGTAATAATAATAGTAATAACAACAATGGTTTATTACTTATCTTTGCACAGTAAAAAGTGCGTGCAAGCTTTCTAGGGTGAATTACCCATCATGATAACCTAGTCTAAAATATGAATATTAAAGATGAAATGTAGAACTTTTTGACAGTGCTTCAACTTCAAATCTGTGACATTCTCAGGTGCAGCAGAAGAAGATGCTGAAATAGACATGGGGGAAGTTGAACTGGATGACACAAAAATGCATCAGCTTTCTCACCGAGAACTTTTTCTATCAAGGCAATACGAAACTATTAATGCCAGTCAAATAAGGTTTGTATACTTAAGACAAAACTAGTTGATGTTTCTGGAAATTGTTGAGTGAATGAATTGATCAAAAGTTTTCTGTTGTTGTTGCTGTATAAGTTGTTTTTATCTCATTTCAGAGGCAAATGTTTGGTTACTTTATATTGTGAGACTGAAATCCTACCACGATATGCTGGAAAAGAGGTGAAAAGAACATTTTGTTGCAAACACATTGTATTTGATCTTACTACTTTTTAACATGCTTTATTTTTGGATATCTCAGGACTGGTTTTATTATTGTTTGGTGTATGACCCCCAACAAAAAGCATTGCTTGCTGATAAAGGCGAAACGGGAATTGGTTCAAACTACCAGCCAATTATTCCAGCTAAACTTGAAGACAGTAAGGAGTTGTATTTATAGTAAATTTCTCTCGTTTCATCGCAGTCTCCTAGATGAAAAATTTCCTTTGAGGAAGCTCGAGGAAATTTCTTTCATGGAAATTTCTTTCATGGAAAGCGGAAGCTATAGTATTCTTTGTGAGAATTTCAACTCATTAATAACTGCGTGCGTTTTGCTTTTGCAGCCAGTGCAGATACCAGAGATTTATCACAACTAGAGACCATGGTTTGGTCAACAGAGCATCATTTGAATGACCGAGAAGTCGACCAGTTTCTTGTTGTGTCAAGGTTGGATGGGAATCAAGTTTGCTTTGTACTTCTTTGTTGTTGCTTCATGCTATGATTTCTGTTACTAGGTCAGTTGGTACATTTGCTCGAGCTTTGGATTGTAGTAGTTCTGTGAAGCAACCAAGTCTTCATATGAGTGCCGCTGCAGCCTCACGAGATATTACCCAGGTATTTCATAACTGATTACTCCTTTCCAAATAGTTTGAAACTCATTTGAATTTTTTCTCTTCTTTTCTAGTTTCATGCTTTGTGTGTTCTTCATAAGTGTAATTACGATCTAAGCAAGGCTGTCGGTAGTCTTGTTCCTTCAGGAGGACCTGTGTTGTGTCGGGACGAAATGGAGGAATGGTCTGCAGGTATTTTGTGTAAACTAGTGCTCACTGAGATTTAAATACACTCTTAAGTTGCACTCTATACTTCGTGTAGGTGAGGCTGGCTTGTTTGAAGAAGCCATCACAAAATATGGAAAAGACTTCAGTGACATTCAGAAAGATTTTGTAAGTTTCTCTACTTGTTTCTTATTAATGCTTTTGTAGTGTTAATGATTAACATTTATTTTCTGTTCTTTGTAGCTTCCTTGGAAGAGCATTTCAAGCATCATTGAGTATTACTACATGTGGAAAACTACAGACAGATATGTCAGACAGGTATACTGTTATGAATATGGACATTTGGTAAAGACTTGCAGTGTTTGTCATGTCCTTGTTGATATTTTAAATCGACTTGGAATACAAATGAGCTCTTTGAAACCTTACTCTGCAGTGTACAATGTTTTCATCTTTTACAGAAAAGGCTGAAAAGTGTGGAAAAGGAATCAGACTTGAAGCAAATCCTTGTCTCAAACCCGTAAGTTTGCCTGGCTTAGGAATTCAAGTTGCTGTGAAGACGTGAACGTGATGTTCGTTTCATTGTTTTGTTTTTCTGCTGTTTCTTTAGTCCAGGGACAACATGCGTGACTGGCTCCGGAGACAAAGAATCGGTGAACTCTATACCTTATCCTCCCCCTGGGGTGATCACAAAACCTCCAACCCCTGGTTACTCGTGTGAGAGCTGCTACGGTAGGAAACGAAGGATTTGTTAACTTTTAATAACAACAAAAACGCTGTATAGTTCAGAAGAATTCATATCATTGTATGAATTTGTTTACCTTTTTTTTTCAGCCAATACGTCCACTCACTGGTTTCCATGGTCTTCACCAAACAACCAGTACAGACATTATGTTTGCTCTGTGTGCTGGGTGTATTGGAAGAAATATGGAGGATTGAAGAAGCCAGGTAAACTAGATAAGACATTTGCGAGGTTTAGGGGCCTAATGTGTTGCACATGCGTATCAGCATATTTCAAGGTTGTCGTTCATATTGGTAAAGCATTTAAACCTTTTTTTTAGATGGTTTCTCCAGTCGAAGGGTTGGGGAAGAAGTGCGTTACACGTGCCGTATTTGTGGGAAGTTTTTCAACAGAGCAGGTGATTGTTTAAAACTACTAGTGGTGATTTCTTCTTGTTTTTCGCAGCATACTAAAAGCAATATGCGTCTTACTTTCCTTAGCGCTGTTGTCCAATCATATGGTCACTCACAAACCTTTCAAATGTTTTGTCAATATGTGTGATAAGGTAGTTATTAAAACTATTTGAAAATATAAACAGTCTGTTGCTAAATCATCTCCTTCGTTTATCAAGACCACATATTTATTGCTGTATGATATTTCTAGACGTTCAACACTGAGGCCAACTTGACTCGTCATCTCTCAGCCAGTCACTCATTGCGACCTCGTAACTCGTCCAGTGCGAAACCAAAGGCTGCGTTCTTCATGAGGGTGTTGCCGCTGACCAAGATCTCGCGGTATTTGTGCCCAGACTTTCTGAAGTTCCCGCATTTGGCTCGCGTTTTCAATGTGCCTGTGGAGATCAACGATGTTCGTCAAGCATGTAAGTATACTGGAGGTTGTAGCTCTTCTTGGTAAACTGGTTTTCGTTGCCATTCATCTGCACTTTCTTTTGTCGGTTTTGCACGTGTTCTGCAGGCATGAAACGCGTTTCTCGCCAAGTTGCAGAGAAAGTGATCGCGGGAAGGAAAATAAAGACAAGGAAATCCCTGGAGACTATAATCGAGGTCTTAAAGACAGCTCCACCTAAAGTGAATAGTGACGTCGCTCCTCAAGCTGCTAACCACGTGACCAAGACTAGGTCGAAGTCTACTTCCGGAATGCATCCATCACCAATTACGTCACCGACCAGAAAAATGCTTCACTCCCCCCGGTTGTATATTCCTCAGATGAACATGAATGAAAGTGTTGAACCACGACCTGCGCACTCGTCCAAACACATGTTGTCACGGAAGAGATCTGTGGACAGTGTCACTACTCACCGTCAGAACGGATTAGATGGTACGTGCATTGCCCAGATGGTTGACGTGGGAGGGGGGGGGGCAGACAATCGTATCTCTCACTTTAGAAAACTGGGTTCGTCGCTGTATATAGTATGAAAACACTTTCCCTTGTTTCAGGTCCAACGACGAAACGTTTTGTGAGCAACTCTCCTCTTGGCAAGAAAGGTTGTGAATGTAAGCATTGTGGAAAAGTTCTTCATAATCAAAGTAAGTCGTGTCTCAAACTTGTCTAGGTTTTTACAACTTGATTGTTGTAAAGTTTACGTTCAGACAAACTTGACACTACAAGTTAAAGTTCTCTTGTACTTGTGAAAGCTCCAAACTCTAATGTACTTTGGAGAGTGTTGTCGTAGTTTATATCCAAAATCACTATTTCATATTCAGCTTCCTAAAGACAATTCTCTTTCCACATACAGCCAGTCTCTCTCATCACATACAAACAGTCCATGCTGTCTCATACAAAGCTTCTCAAAGTGGACCTCCGAAACAGAAGTCGTATCCTGCTTACTGTGACGTTAACCCGGGCATGGGGCCTGGAATCACTAAGATGGCGCCGTATGCTGAACACACAGTGACGTCATACACTAATCCAGGTTTGAAATCTCCGCCCCAGCCCCCTACAACTCTCCCGATAAATCAACCTCCTCTCGCTAGGCCTATGGCACCACTTAAGCAGCCAGTAAATAATCCAGAGCCTGTCACTAACCAAAAAATGCCCGGGCCTGTGGTAAAAGCAGCGGTAAACGGTCAAAATAAGTCACGTGGTAGGTTGTCTCCTACGAGACAGCCTCAGTTTATCGATCCGCCGGAGGAATTTGTTTTCTTTGCGACGAAAAATTTGAGGTGAGTTCTTAGTATATTCGACTTTTGTGTGATTCACTTCCAACAGAAACATGACGTAATCGATATAAAAAGTTACTTCACAGCAAATCTGTTGATATAAACTAAGTTTAATTTTTTTTACATACTTAAATTCGTTGTGTGTGATTTGTCTCCAGTTGAGACAAGTTTTTATCTACATATATCTACGGTTATATCCACCTGTAGCGTGCTAGATGTTTATTTTCTCCTCCAGGTCTGGAAGAAAGGCTGTAGACGAAGCAATAAGACGGCGTTTGCCGAGAAAACCTTGGATGGAAGTGAAATGTCCTCCAGAGCTTAGGGAAATCGCTTATCAACAGAGACCGCCTAAGAAAGCCAACGAGAAAACCGAAAGTCCTACGGCAAAGTCCGATTTCCTTGTGAGCGATGGAAAAGCAGTGAATGCTGTGAATGATGAAAAACTTCCCGTTGTTAACCCAGGTGTTTTCCCCCCAGAAAATATGGAAGTAGACATGGGAGAGAACGTTACGGAAGGCGCTAGGCAGGATAAAACGACCCTTGCTGTAGGCGGAGGCGTGCTTGCTGGTGACTCAGGGACGTCTGTGAAGTTAGGGGGTGTTGGAGGTCGGAATATAGTTGAGCCGATAGTGATTGACGATTGAAGGATTGTATTTATGACATATTTTCTAATGTACAGCACAAGTGGAACACATTGAGCGAGCTGAAACTGTTTTCACACTCGGAGTATGGCTGCAGGAGTTTGCAGAAGTTGTTCTGATACGTTAAAGGAGATCTTGCAGTCTTAACCAAGACCTAAGCCCAAGGATTCGAGCAATTAATATCCTTACATGACTAAGACTATCCTCCGACAGTCCTGCTCTTCTGGAAGTTCATGTTTTTTGAAGTCTCTTTCATCCCAAGAAAACCTCGTAGTTCCACGACCATTTCCTCAAGAATAACTTTGCTGAGATAACGATTGAGTTCAATCTAGCGAAAACGTTGATTGTCTCTGTTCATTTCAATTTGAAGAATGAGTTGTTTTCTCAGCTATATTTCCAGGAGAAATCTTGAGCTCCAAAAGCTTCGCAAGACAAAGCAGCAGAAAATTGCGGGTAGGACTCGTGGGTAGAACTAAGAATGGTACTCAAAAGACCCGTCCTAGAAACTAGTGCGTAATACTGTTGCAAAGAAGTGAAAGACCAGTGCAGGTCTTAACTTGTAATCATTTGCGCACGCGTATCTACTATCAGTGCCAAAGTCATTGATCTCAAGAATAAACTGGATAGTACTTTCTATTGAGTTTTGTGTTTGTTTTAATTCAAGAAAGCGAGAGGTGGTGGCAAAATAGAGAACCCGGTAAACGCTTTGTCGTGCGCAGTTCAACGCGAAATAAAACAATGAAATTGCTATATTATCTCACAATTTCAAATAATATTATGACGAAATATTAAATATTCCCCCATTCCCCAACGAGTCTAAAACGGAAAACTATTGAATTCATCACATTTTTGATTAAGAACTTTCCCCGAAATTGTGTAGAAATAAAAATCATTTAACCGCTAATGGAATGATGTGCGAGCGAATGAAATTAACATGAACGTGTGTCCTTGGTCACGAGTTTCTTTCGCCTTGCATTCGCATGTTTTTGTTTTGGTTCGAGGCAGGATGGATGGCGCATGAGGGTATAGTCTGCATGGTATTGGCGTGAATTTCAATGCATAGTTCTTGGCTAGTGTAATTTTGATGCCTGTACTCGTTTGCTTGAACGTAGTTGTGAAGAGAACGAGCTTCATCAAAGTTTGGATTCTTTGGATTTGTAAAGTCTATCCATGAACTGATCAACTCCCACCATTGATAATGTAGATGTGAAGATACTTCTGGTTTTAAATAAGCCTTCTTCTGTCGATTCTCCATCAGCACTCGAGACCTTCACTTCAATTCCAGTGTCCACTTCTACTCTGCCGTAACGTTCTTTGAACAGGATTAATATTGGAATGCAACCAGCGCATGATGCAAATAGCGCCCAGTTCATCCATATTGTACCTATGAAAGAGAGATCAATATCTTTAGAAGATGTAACAAACTATTAGTTTATGACACAGGAGAAAAAGTCAACAAAACTTCAACAGCATTGTTTTGAAATTGTTCGACGTCTATCAAATTTTTCACCAAAGTTGTTCCTATAATCTTGAAAAAGTTTCAGGAAATCTTCCTTTTGAAGAAGTAGCGACTTACCTATTCCAGGAATCATGACGACCACTAGAAATATTACTGTCCAAATGTTATTGATGAGAGTAAGTATTCCTGTAGTTACACCCTCCGCTATCGGGTAGGTGCACTCCACTGTCAGTTCATAGAATAATGGGATGGTACCACAGATGCTGAATCCTCCAATGATGCTTGAAGGGTAGAGTGACGCTGAAAGTAACGAGAAGAAAATATGAGATAAAAACATTTAGCTGTAGATTCGAACAGCACAAACGTACTCCAAACTGTTGAGGCAGATGTAGTATTACCCTCGGAGAATGGAATGATTCTGAGGCAGAGCAAAGAGAACCACAGGAACGAGAGTGATGCGCAAACGAATAGGACCAAGAGTAGAAGTTTTATACGACCTCCAAAGAAATCAGAGAATCTAGAAGAGGAAAGTTTTTTGGTCAATATACGTGCTCGCGTATAAGTAACTAATCATTCTTTCCTCATACCTAGCAAGTAAAACTCCGGCGCCAATCCCGGCGATCGTAGCGTAGAAACCAATCCATCCTGCTTGATTCTAGAAGAAGAAGGAACACGGACTCCATGGAAAATTGAAAATGGTTGTACCATGAGGAGAATATCAAAAGACTTTAAGTCAAAAAGTACCTGGCTAATATCAAAAGTCTCAAGATTCAAAGCTAGTACAGCTCCCCAGCCACTGTAAATACCTGCAAGAAACATGTGAGGGTATACAATTTTACGTAGATGTAGCAAACAGGAGCAGTTGTAAAGTGTGTTCATATCTTGCATTGGAAACTGTCGCAGTTCTTGTGTGGTCGTACCTGTGGTTATACCATAGATCATGGAGAGAGTCCAGAACTGCTTGTGTCGTAGTAGTTGTTTGAAACCCGCACTGAAGTCTTCCCTCTCAGCCGCTGATGAGAGACTAGGCGGTGTAGGAGGACGCCCTGGGAAATACACCATTGTGCATACGAACAAGAATGCGACCACTCCAAATTCTGGTAAAGAAAATAGAACACTGTTTTTCTCTTGTAATTGTGACAATGATTGAAGGTTCGTGTCAAACAGTCTTCCCAAGCTGAAAACGTAAAGTACCTAAGTACAGCAAACTCATGATCTCATCTTTACGTTCCTGTAGCAAGTCTTTTCTGTCTTGGTTGGCCTTAGCGTCTAGTGTTTCGAAGTCAATCCCAGAAGTCCTTGCGTAGATAGCCTTGGCTTCCTTGTCTGTAAGTACTTGGTACCAGACTGCTAGCTCGTCACAGGTCACCTTTGATAATTTGTATTCATTGTTTGCTCTGCCTAATGTGAGGGACGTATATGAGTTCTCTAATGGATCTGTTTCTTCGAAGTCTTTTAACCTGCTAGCCAGTGTACCGTTTGTACGAACACTTAGCCCATCAAGTGGGCTCCAGCTGAATAACACGTGCGTCCATGTATCTCGCGGGATTGTCACGCGCGTGGTCCATGCCTTGTGACCAGTTCGAACACTGACCGCTACATAGTCGCTACCATTCTCATAGAAATGTTGATAGAGAACAAAGCCTGGTTGGTTAATATCTGTACCACTTGTTCCCAAGAAATATTGTTTTTCTTCAGATGTTTTATACTTGAGCCATACTGATACCGTCAACCCGTCACGACATAGCGATGGTTTCCCCAAACAAGTGTTGATAAAATTTCCAAGATTTATAAAACCGTCTCCGTTTAGTTGTAGAGCTTGGTGGACTTGACCAGAGACATTGTTAGTATTGTGAAGGGTTCCCCTGAGTTCGCTTTTGGCATCTTGAATGTACTTGAGGCTATCTAATGGTGACCTGGTTGATGGTGTGATCTGGTCCATTGACCAATAGTGAGTTGCATCCTTGTATAATGTGTCTGAAGAAGAAATATTACTTAGGAATGAGTTTTCGAAGAGTGCTCGTTTGATGAATCGACTTGATAAAAAAATCACCTGATAAAGGAATTGTCTTGTTTAAATAAAGATTTTTCGACAGAAAACTATGAAGAAAGAAAGGTCAGTTGGGAGTTATCGAGTTGAAAGAATAGTTTTACTACTGAGGAACTTCATTTCACAAAAAGTTGACTCAAGATGTTGGAAGAAATTCTTTTAATTGGTAAACTTTGATTCAGTTCACCTGTAATTTGAAGTAAGTTGCGAAAATTGGGACGGAGTTTGAAAACTCTCCACGTCGACACTTCTCACCATATTTGGACCAATCACAAAAGAGAATGCGACCCCAAGAGAACCGCAGAGCGACGCGACTGCGGTCGCAGTTGTTCGTTGACTTCGTGGAAACCACGCGGATGACAGTAGTGGCGGAGCTGCTTGCGTGACTGGGCCTGCAAGTCCATTTAGAAACTGTCCTGCAGTCATTGTCCTAGTGGAGTAAAAGTAACTGTCAAGACGAAAAGCAATTTAGAAATTAGATATATTTGGAGGAACTTTATGTTGCGTGTATACTAAAGTAGATAACGAAATCCTCCGAGGTATGAAAAAAGTTCCAAAGTTGAAGTCTCACCAAAGGGCAACGTCGGGATCGCCCGTGACGCATCGTAGACCAGTTCCAGCGAACATGAGAATAACAGAAAGAACTAAAGAAACACGGAGACCTGCAGAAAAGAAAAAGATCAACAGGTAGTGGTCAGGTTAAAAGCCACAACAGATGATGTCCCAAATGTCCCCAATTTCACATTGGTTTACCTTTCACATCCATCAACCAAGAGAAGAATATCATGGTAAGAAGGTACGTGATGGGATCAAGACTTGCAAGTAAAGCAATCTCCGCGTTTCCCCAACCAAACACAGCTTTCATTGTGCCTGATATTGGACCAAACGTATTCCATGCGCAGTACTGCGCGAGTGAAGTGAGAGAAAACACGAGCAAGATGTAAAACCGTCTTTTGTAAGTGCGAATGCTGTTCTCGTTCACGTCCATGTACGCGTCTTGTTCTTTCTCATAACAATTGACATTGCCGTTTGATAGATAGTCAATGTGGCCATTGGATATTGCCGCCTGGGAAGAACCTGTTAATTTTGAAAGAGGTGTTTGATTAGGGGTTATATTTATTACAGGGGCCGGTTTTACGAAAGGTGGATAGCGCTATCCACTGGATAGTGGATTTTTCTGTCCTAGTAAAATTGGTCAGAAAACGGTCCAACTTTCGTATTGGGTAACAAAATAAACTTAGCGGCCTTTAATCTATGAATGTTTATCCTAATCTTGTTTTATAACGATTGATGAGAAATTTTACGAGTGTTTTAAAAAATAACTATCCGGTGGATAGCGCTATCAACCTTTCGTATAACCGGCCCCTGGGGCCGGTTGTTCGAAAGGTGGATAGCGCTATCCACTGGATAGTGATTTTTTGTAGCGTTCGTACAATTTTTCACTGATCGTTGTAACATAAAAATACGACTTGTAACGATAGATTTAAGTCTCTAGTGTTTACATTGTTGGCCAAAATGGAAGTTTCGACATGTTTTGTCCAATTTTATGAACGTTGAAAAATTCACTATCCAGTGGATAGCGCCATCCACCTTTCAGATATTTAGTGAATGAAATATACACTACCTGCATCAGAAAAACGTTTCTTCTTCTTCATTGGTCGCCATGGATCTTCATTTAACTCGACGTTCATTGGTGCACTGAAGTTAGGTTCATAATCAGGTACTTGAAGAAAATTTCGTTGTTCTTCGCCTTCCTCCATTTAAGCAGCTATTGAGGATTGACATTTAAATCTTTAAATTTTCAGCTTAAAGTGAAATTCTCTCCAACATTTGATTACAAGCATGGCACTGCAGCTAACATCGCAACTGCTTTTGAAACTGAAACGTATTCCATGTTTCGTTTTGTAATTATGATCAAGGCAGGTATCTGTTATGCAAAATTTAATGAGCTAAACTTTTGTCTCGATTGGCTTCGAAACGTTCTAATGATTTTATCGTCAATCTTGAAAGCGAACTAGATAGTGTACTAATTGCAGTTAGCAGCAAAATACATGGTTGGTCACGCAAAAAGTACTAAACTTTTTCGAGTAGAACAACAAGATGCATTTTGTGTTGTAAGTACCCGCCAAGATTGTCAGCTGTCGTTTCTGTATACTGTCAAGTTAGATCCTCTTAAGATAACTAAACCTACCGAATACTGAGCAAATTCATTTGTCTAATATTAAGTAAATCCATATTTGTCCAATAGTAGACGAATTCATGTGATCAATAGAAAGATAAGCCAAAAAACTTGTTATGCAAACTGACTAAAGTTAAACCCCCAATATTCTATTCAGCATGAAAAAATTTCTCAGGGAAAACCCCTCATTTTTCGACTTCAGTCAACTTGCTATGTGTGTGCAATAATTATTTTCTCCTAGTATTTCTAGTGAAGCAAAGATGATAGACACTAAAGAGCTTTTATCATCTTCAGTAGAGTAAATGTGAATAGTAGCGAAACAATGAATCAAGTTTGAATTCATTGTAAACGACAAGATGCAATAGACAAAAATGTTACCTTCGATTTTTACGAAAATCAAAAGAGTTCCTTACAGTTTTTGCTTTTGCCAGGTTAATTCCAATCTATCTATATCCAGAACTTTGATGCAGCAACATAGTATATGTTTCAATGGCAAATGGCAATATTTTATGCTTATCTGTTATCTTTTCATTGAAATCGTTGCCCTCCGGGTGACATCTTGGACTTTGCACGCGTGACGTCACACTGACGATTTTGATTGGCTAAAAGCGTGTTTTCATGCACGTGATCAAAGTCATGAGTTAATAGTTAACCAAGTTAATTTTCAACTTATTTCCAACGTTTAGAAATTTAAATTTCTGATGTAACTTTGTAGCGAAGTGAAGTTACTGACTGATTGGTAGGAAAGTAATTTTGAAATGGTGGGTGGGTCGTATGATTTGCGGTATTTTTCACCTGCTTCGCTGCACGGACAAAGTCTATCCATGAATACCGCTCTTGTGCACATTTTAACATCAAATGTTAGAATATATCGTGTTACAAGAACTTGTTAAATCTGTAAGAAGAGAGATGAACGTTCTTGGCAAACTGAAGAGCACCACAACGACAGAAGGAAATGCGAGGGCAAACGAATATTGGTCTTATTGTCCACTTCCTACACTTTGTCAAACTGGGATAGGCCTCCCACGTATTTCAGTTGCATAACCATCACTGACAGACTAACCATTTTTGAACTCTGGGGCAACCGTCTCTCGAGCTTCACACGCAGAAAAGGCGTCAAGCAAAACTGAACATGCAACCTTTTGAACCAAATTTGAGCAGAGCAGTGCAATAAAAAGTTACAGCAGTGACGCAATTTAGCTCCAGTTTAATCACGCGTGGTGGTTGCTGTCATAAAAAGGGAAATTTGTCGAATCCAGGAACTTATACTTTCTCAAAACGATTTTCGTCTCAGACAGATTTTCTACCAAGTACTGGTTATAAAGGCGTATTAAATGTACATTATGACAATTATCACTGACCATTTGTACAAGGTTTAGTTTATCGCTGCCTCAATATTCAAATTTCGAAATAATTGGTTGGCGCATTTTAAATATTTTAGATTTGTAGTTACTGGGTGACGCGAAAGATCCAGACATTTCAACATTGTGATGAAATTACAAATGCACGTGTAACAGTGTCTAGTTCTTTTTGACACTGTCAATCTAGATTTGCAACTCTTCCAACCATAGACTTTATCGAATGTAGATAGAATTGCGCATTTTATTCATAATGTTGTTGAATTGGCAATCACGATTCTTATCAACTGTACCTTCCTCGTTGGGAAACGCCATTCGAAAATCTTTCTTCAACTTTTTTTCAAAACCTGAGCGATATGAGGCCATCACACGACAGGATATCCCCCACCCTGTGTTCCTTTCGTCACATCAGACCATTCAGAATCACTGATTTTGGGAATGATTCTGGCGTTCTTGTTTCTTGCACGAGTTGTATGTATGGAGAAACACTATCCTGCGTTTCTTCAGGGAAAACTTGTTCCCAATGGCCTTGACCTTGAGTGCCGCTAATATTATCCGGTCTGCTTGCGTGGAAACCAAAAACCAGTGAAAAGTCATAAGTTTTAGTATTCATTGAGGTTATTAATACTCATGGTATCAAATTTCATGTCTCTGCTTGCCAAACGTTGCAAACTTGAGCAAAAAGAGTATAACTGGGGCCTACAACTATTGAAACTCGTGCAAGTTCCAGAGTCTTTTCAACTCTCTGGCACTTGCACGAGAAAGAGCTCTAGTTTCTTTAAAAGACGTCTAATTAAAGTGCCTTGATCGAATATTTTTGCGTGAAGAATGATTTGCTGTGAGCTGGCGCATCTGCTACGCAAGGTGAAGGTCAGACAAGCGCAATCTGTTATGGCATGTTTTTTTTGTTTTGCGTACAGTTAAATGAGAAGATGTACTTAGCCCTTTTGCTTTTCTTCATTGGCTAGGGCTTATTTTTTCATTGTCCGTAAAGTATTCGGAAAGTTCCAGTGTGCTACCGTGTAAGGTATTAGAGCCTCGTTTTGGTGCAGTTTGATTGAAGTTGATCACTGAAAACCTTCCTGTATAAACACTTTTTATGATTATCCAAGTTCGTAGCCGCAAGCTGTACTTCAGATGTTCTTTTACTCGCTTGCTGGCTAAAACATTGACCCTTGTTTCCTCTATATGTTTACATTGTACTTTATGAATTTAGAGAAGTGTTTTAAAGTTGTTTTTTCCCTAAGCAGCTGCTCTAAAGTGTAACCTGGTGGTCCATTCATTCAGAAAAGTGACATCTTTATTTTCTCATGTTTTCCTAATCTTTCCTGTTTTTGCGAATGATATTGATACAACGTGCCACTTGATGCTCTTGCGTGCGTGGCCTTCAACAACCTGGCCTGTGTCTATTTCTGACCTCTCGCTATTTGAGACTTTTGAGTGGAATATGTATTGTAAACAGATTTAAACTACAGACAACTCTCCATTGTCTCCAACTATAGTTAACTGAACTAGCTCGAACGTTACTGCGAAATGGAAAGGATGCACTGCGTTGCGCATGTTCATTCATCAATGTGGCGCATGGACAAGAGAAATTGAATAACATGAAGTACTTCACCGAAAACAAGATGGCGGCGGAAGAAGATTACATGTCTGATGCGTTTCTTTTGGGTCTCGAAGATACAAGACCTGGCCTCGCTTTCGGAGCTACGGCAAGAGCGAACAGGAAAGAAGCAGAGAGAAAACTAAAGGATGCTAAGAACAAAGTAAAGCCTTTAAAACAACGAGAAAGTGAGGGAAGAGATAAAGCTTTGTCAAGCGCCATTGATAGTTCAAACAAGGGCTTTGCTCTCTTGCAAAAGATGGGGTATAAGCAAGGAAAAGGGCTAGGAAAACTAGGTAAAGTGCTTTCTGTACATGAGTCATATCCTACACTAAACTGTTTAATAGTTCAATAAAGAAAATTTTTCATGTCAATTATAGTCTCTTTACAATACCGTTGTTAAACATTATTCATGCAATGCAGGGGAAGGAAGAACGGAGCCTATACCATTGTCAATCAAAGAAGGTAGATAGATTTTTAATAGTATTGTTGAAATATATTTAAATTTGTGGGAAGTTTGAAATTTTTATTTAAAGGACGTGGAGGACTGGGTCAAGAGTCAGAGCGGAAACGAAGACAAGAAATGCAGCAACAATGTCTGCAAGTTGCACGAGAAAAGCGAATAAGACTTGAAACAAAACAACGAGAAGAATTTCGAGAGACCCAGAAAGAAAGATTCTCATACAAACAAATTGAAAGAGATTTGTTTCAAAGTCAGAAAGCTTGTGAACAGTTAGATAAGGCAAAGGAATTAAGCTGCGGCAAGGCTTGGTTCTGGCCACCGATACATACAGAGATTGAAGAAAATGATGAGGAATTTAAGGATGATGAGGAAGAGATTGAGGTGATGATTTCTTGCTATTTGGATGAGAATATTGATGCATTAACCTTTGAGCAGCAGTCATGTGCCTCAGTCCTTTATTTTAGTGTCTAGTGCTATATGATATTATTATTTGCAGGTTTCAGAGAAGTTAGTGATACTCACAGAATATTTGAGAAGAGTTCATTTTTATTGTACTTGGTGTGGATCAACTTTTGCAGGTAAGAGGAACTGTTTTCTTTGCTTATTTTTTGAAGATTTTACCATTCAAAAGATTTTGATGTTTTCATTTTTAGATGCAGATGATCTCAGCATGAACTGCCCTGGAAATACCTCTAGTGCTCACGATGATTACTAACTGCAGAAGTTTGCTGGCAGATTAATAATCTGGTCATCATTTCAGGTAAAATATGTTTTTGATGTAGATAAGGCTACAGGCTCACTGACATACTGTAGACATTAGCCCCAAGGAATAGGTGAAGGGGTTTGGCCACTCTGCAGGCTGATTCGGAAATAAGAAATAATTTGCAGAAGTGAAAACACATACAAAAGGTTGAAGGAGTCAGGCATACAAGTTAGAATGCGAACATATCTAGTCAAAAATAGCAAAAAAATGTTTTCCAGTCCTCATATGCCTGGGGGGAAGAAAACACACCACTGTTTTTTCTTTGTGTGGTATCACACTACGTAATACATTTTTTAAACAAAACAAATAGAAAAGCACTATATTACAAATTCTTTCTGATTCAAAGTACTCCCCACAATGATAGATAGCATTTTGTTCCTGGGGATTCATGTTTTCCCAAGTATGTAATTACAATTCAAAGTATCACGCACACCAAAATAATCACTAAAAAGCATTGAAATGTTTATTTCTTTTGTCTCAGAGATCGTGCACGTGTCACCCTTGTTGGTTGAATGTGTTCTTTCTCTTGCACAATTTCTTCCACTACTTTTGCTTTCTTTGCTTCCTCTTCTGATCCTGACAATACATCATTATCCTCATTTTCCCCACGTCCATCCTCTGATCCTAGGATATCTTCATCCGCCTTTGTACTTCGCGTGGCTGCCGTCTTTTTCCGTCCACTCGCTGCTTGGCGTTTTCTACCTCGTGGCGTTGTTTTCCCGCGAGTTCTCCCGTTCGCCTTTACTTTCTCTGACGTCGCACTTTTCTCTGACGTCACACTTTCCTCTGACGTCACAGTTTTTTCTGACGTCACACTTTCCTCTGACGTCACACTTTTCTGACAATTGTTATCAGCATCTTCCGAGAGCTGGGCGACCGGGGTAACTTTTTCGGAACTCGCGCCATTTGCCACGGATGCATCTTCTTGTACAGTTTTTTCCGTTTCCTCTTCTATTATTTCTTTCTTGATATTTGGTTGAGCTTCACTAATACTTGGCTCGGTGTTTTCTTCCGCTTTTTTGATTGCTGCGTGAGATTTTGTAGTGGTCTCCATGTTTTCTGGTTTCTCGTCCACTGTAAACGAGGCTACTTCGAATTCCGCCTGCGACTCTTCCCCGGGTGGCTTTTCATCGCCATCAATCTTATTCAACAGTTGTTCAAATCTTGTGGCTGCCGCAGGATCGTAGAGATCCTCGCGCGCGTCTTCTTGATCCTGCGATTCGGCAGCTTCAGTTGTCCACTAGACAATACAATAGGGAGTTTGTTTAAAAAAAGTGGCTGACAAATGAAAAGGCAAACAGTTGTAAAGTTCATTACAAGCACCGCGAAATATATAACGTTGCAATAGTGCGTGATATTTATCAAGAATGTTGCGATTTTAGCAAGACCTTCCTAGCCTGTTCTTGGTCTGCTCTAGGTTGCTGGGAGTTAAATTGCGTTACCTTCCATTTTTCGTTATAGTTTTTACTGCGTCCTCGTTGATGACCGCGAGGTAGTCGAAGTCTGGGCATCTCTTGAAAATTAGGAGGAAACTGCTGACCAGGAGGACCGTTCACATTACCGTACATCGGTGGTTGGAATGGATCGGGAGGACCCATTATTGGTGGGAGAGGGCCATATGGGTTAGGTGGGACACCGAGCATTGGCTGTGGACCTGGGGCCATGAATGGTGGGGTCCCGTAGGCTTGCATGGGCATCCCGGCGTAGGGTTGTGGCCCGGGGTAAGGTATTGGCGGTCCATAAGGTTGTGGTGGTAAACCACCCATGGTAGGTGGGAGCATCATCCCAGGTGAGCTAATTACAGGGGCGGGGTATGCATATGGTACTGCGGGCGGTGGATATACCATAGATGGTGTTTGGGTATAAGCGTATGAATGATAACTGGAACTGTAAATAAAGAAAAGTTAGACTTAAAAATCGTCGTTCATCCATTGAGATCTATTCTTCTTCAAACGGTAAATCATCGCCAGCCTCCACACTAAGTGGAACTAGCCTGCGACTTACGTATGATAACCTGCGCTGGGATATGATGATTTCGCGGTATAACTGTCGTATATTGAAGACACTGCGTTAGTGCTTGATGTCGCCGTTGTAGTTGACGCAGTTGTTTCTTTATCGTCGAGGTTAAATATTTTTTTAAGATTCGTCGCCGACCAATCCAGGTTGAATCCGTACGTGCAAGAGCAACATTGAAACGAGGGTGGACTGTTAGCCCCTAAGGAATTATTTTCGACGTTTCTCAGAAAAATTGAAAGCATAAATGCACTAATAAGACTTCATCTTACCGTTCACAATACACAGCAAAATTTTCACTTTTTTAAAATTATTTCTGTAGTAATCCACATCTACACTTACCGTGGATAGCCAACATGCCCGTTGCTTTAGAACGGATCAAATTTGAAAAGTTAATTAACATGTCCAACTTACTACAAGTTACAACTGAGTTTCTTTGACTCGACTGAGAAAATCAGAATTTTACCTTCTTACTGTTTAATCTTACCTTTGGCCATTTTAAAAGCTTTTCCCCGCTTTAGTAACTTCTCAAGGGTGGGGGGCAGACTGACATCTGTCATTGAGTCTTTGACTAGTATAATATATCGGACGTTCTGTGAACCGCAATGCGGGCATGAACCATCCTTAGAGACAGGGTATGAAGCTGCTGGCGTTGTTTCCGAAGATGGTGTGTCTTTTTCGGGTTTTTCCTCCTCATCGTCCTTTGGTAGAGGTCCCTCAACCGGCATTACGTCTTCCTTTGCTTTCTCTTGAGCTAACATTGATCTTATAATGTCTTTCTCATCTACATCTTCCTCTTCTCCATCCTTTTCTTCTGATATTCAAAAATAAAAACATCAGTCCAAGTGAACAGTTTCTTTGTACAAACAATTTTTCAATTTTCATACTTAATTTCAAAGAACTGTGAACTTTAATTGTTAAGTTTGGCCAACAATGAGACGGAGAAAAATATCTTTATAAAATTATATTTGTAAGCAATTGAAGATAAAGTGCACATTTAAAATAGATCATTACGCAAAATTTCGAGTTGAATGTTACCTTGATTGATCAACTTCACTTCTCTCAACCGTTTAAATTTCATACCTAAGTCCTTTTTAATTCTATTCATACTAACTTTGTCGTGAATTGATAATCTACCATCTTGCTCGTTTTTGCATTTTCTCACCTACCAAAGAAAGGAAAGCTTTAAACAAATTAGGTCATACATATTTGCAAGCTAGTCCCAAGAAATTCGGTCGAAAAGTAAAAACTACCTTTCACGTTTTCAGTCTCCTTGAGCTTTTTCTGGGCTTTGGCAATGTTCTCAAAATTTTGGAAACAAGTTCTTTTGTCAGTTTAGAGTTGAAAAATAGTGAAAATTGCAGAAGAATAATGGAGTTTTTCTCAATACCTACCAATTTCAACAAGTCTTTTAAAAGTTTAGTTAAGTTCACTGTATCCCAGTTAATATTGAAGCCCGCCCCCAGCGGATCTGGCGGACAAAAGCCTTTACACATGAACGTTGGTGACTTCTGAAGTAAAAACGCGGGCAAATTACTCAGCCTATTTATGTACGGTAAAACAAAATAAACAATGGTTAAAGGAAATAATCACGGCGTACTTTGCATGACTGCTTGTCTTGACTTGACCATAACACAGCTTTTCCTTTTGCAAGAAGATTGTATAAAATTTCTGGCATATCGCCCATTGGAAATAACCTGGAAATTGGTTTGTACATTCTCTTTACTTGTACGATATATTATCATGAAAACATATACAGCATCCTTTAGGATTGGAAATAAAAACCTACTCATCAAGGATCACAAAAACAATTATATTGCTTTGACATCTTGGGCAGTTGCCGTTTTCCGAAACGGAAAATTCTTTTCCTCTTAGAAGGTTTCCTTTCACACGCCAATCAACTTTGCTGGAAAAGGGACCAAGAAGTCAATTTACTTATAATAATAAAACAGTTAACAAACACTTAGAAAAAAGTTTAAAAACACTATATTTCATCTTAGACAAACTTACCTTGCTGAAATTACACTTTGGTACAGATGTCATTTAACAAAAAGAGGTTTTCATTTTATTTCGAGACATGACCTTTTGTAAGTCTTTCATATATTTTTATGATCGTACGTACACACCAGAAAATAGCGAGTTACATGGCAAAACAGGGTAGTGTAGCACAATACTACTAATGGGTTACTTTGTGAATAATCTGTTTTTTGGACCATAAAAAACGTATTGCATTATTTATATACAGTTCGAAGTTGTTTAATGTTTTTTTATAACAACAAAACTTCTGACGATAAAAATCTATTTTAAAAACTCCATATACACAGCTAAAAATTATGAGCCTGCAGTAAAACAGGATACAGCAATGTTGTGCTGCACCTATTGTTTACAGTTGTCAACATTATTGAACAATATTGTTCATTTTTAATCGGGTGTAACAATGCTGAACAACATTGTTAACAAGTGTGAACAATAGGGTGCAGCACAACATTGTTGCATCCCTTCCACTGGTAGTAAGTCCCCCACGACTGGTCCCAGTCCTTTTGTGGTCAGCAGCTTGCAATGAAGCCATACATAATATACATACATTTGTTAATTAACACAGTACGTAGACGCTGCCTGCCCTTTGAAATATGTTACAGCAACATATATAATCTAGACAAATGCGTCGAATCGAGAAACATAATTGTCGAGTATTATAAGTCCCGGCGTCTCTTGTACCTGTTATCAAATAATTCGTCATCATCCTCTTCATCCGACGAGTCTTCATCATCATAGTCCACTGGAAGGATTGCTCGCTATTTCAAAAGACATATTAGGAAGAAATAAGTAAAACAATATTAAGAATGTTGCCACAAACCAACAGCTGTTTCTACCTTCGCCTCCGCCATCTTATTCGTTCAAGGTTATACCACCTCGGACTCCTTCGTGATGCTGTCGTATAGTACTCGTGCAAATTTTCATAGTGACTATTAAAGGCCGCCAATCGTTGCGTACCACAAAAATTAAGTCCGCCACTTGCTTTCTTTTACCATTCTATAACAACATTTATCGATTCTCAGGGGTTATTTTTCAGTTTAAAGTTTGGTAACTGTTAGTAACAGACGGTTACAAAATAATGTATGCGTGCTAGGCGTGATTGCGCACGCGCAGAAAGACGATTGTTTGAAAAATTGAAATTTGAAAGTTTCCAAGATGGCGGGTAAAAAATTGATCTTTGATACGAAAGAACCGTCGATGACTTTACGCCAAGAACTTAAGAATGAAATAAAAAAGAAGGCGAAAGAAAAAGAGGGCATTGAAACTGAAAAAAAGGATTTGATAAGTGGCTTATTAAAGGTATGTAGTTTTACGTATTTTGACGGTAAATTTGATATGAATTACTGTTTACAGTCAATACAGTGTACTATATTTCAGAAAATATTTGTTAATTATGACAGCTTTACAAGGAAACTGTTGATTTTGCCCTTAGAGAAAATGTTATTGTTCAGACTGAACAAAATTCTAGCAGTAGAGTTGAACCAGGTATGTATTTAATTATTGTGCAATTTTTTATGACAACTAAACCAGGGTGGATTTCGTGTAGTAGACACGCCGGAGGTACGCCGCGCTGTTTGCAATCATGCGCCGAACAGCCATTTCAAAGGTGAAGCCCTTTTTCACGCATATGCAGAATCTTACGTAAAAGTGCGAATAGTGATATGTATTCATAAGCCTGTAATGTTGCATTCAACAGAAATATTCAAACTGTCAAAGGATAAACTTTGCAAGAATATTTCAGTATTTTACGCCCTATGCCAACACGCCGCCCGAACAGCAAGCGTGAAAGATGTACGCCAGTACCCCGCGAACGATTACAAACTCACGCCGGATTTCTCCGGAATTTACTACATGAAATTCACCCTGGCAACTAAAGCAACATTTGAAAATATACCAGTGACCATTGCTTATGACAGTCATATACAATTCATGAATTGCTTAGAAGTGGAAATTGTGGACAAACAAAGAGTTAATGATGTGAATGAGATGTGTGCAAAATCAGAAGAACTTCTGACTTGCACTATAAAGAAACGGAAGCTCTATCCTCGCAAGATCAAGGAGTCTCTTCGCCTAAAACATAAAACACAACTAAATGATTTGGTAAAGATTCTCTCATCTTACAATTTCTTAATTACCAGTTTTTTCATTGATTTTTGAATTTAGTTATTTTATTCTTTATAGAAGGAACTTGAAGACAAGATCAATAATGAGAAATCTGATATTGATGAAACCTGTAGTGGAATATTGGATATGAGTGGTAAATCACACTTGATATCAATTATCTATGGTTCAGTTTAACATCTACTATTTGTCTCAACTGTAAGTGATTATCGTTGTTACTTTGTAGAATGTGAAGCCAGCTGTTCCAGATTAAAGCCTGCTTGTGATGGCCATATTCAGTTTTCAAAGGTACACCAAATGTTTTACTGTGTGACATTTTTGTTTTTCAGGGTGAAAATCTTGCATCTTAATAAAATGATTTGTTTTCCTTTGATAGTCTCTCTCTGACAAAAAAGAGAAGTTTGAAAGATTCAACACAGCGGCAAAACTGAAATTAAAAATGCAAGAAGATGACTTGCATAGAATGCTTTTTAGCAAAAGAAAATTGCCCAGTTCATTTGATTCAATACTTGTGACACCCACTAAAGAAAAACTGGATGAAAGTTCACCAGAGCCAGGCCATAAAACACTTGCAAAGACTTGGAGTTATTCCAAGAATGAATTACAGAAAGGTTGTGTTCAAGATAATCCTCCTGATCAGCCCCAGGAGGACTAGGATTTAGATTATCACCAAATGAAATATAATAGGGTTTTAATTGTACATAGCAACATGCATCTGTAGTTACATATATTATCCAGAAATAATAATCATATATCAGTATGAATGCATGTCTTAGAGCTCACTATTATCTAAATTATTTGTTTAGACTTATTTTTAGCTTGTCGTGCCATTTCTATGTATATTTTTGTCTAAATGTACCAAATTCGATAATAGTCCAGTTTCATTTTGAACATTACGGTCAGTGTGCACCCATGATTTTAATGCTACATGAAGTAATGATGAAATTAAAATGTGAGATTCTTAAAGTCGTTACACGTGTGTGGCAGTTGGTGAATTTCAAGCGAAAAGAGAGTGGAATTGTTGTAAAAATGGTTTAGATATATTGTTGTATATTAGAAGTATGTCTGTTTCAAAAACAGTGATGTCAAATGTTGTAAAAAGACTGTATGAGTTACACATTTGTGCAAGATGTGTCCTCAGATATACTGCATTCCCAAACGGTGCTGCATTACTTGCTAAACCTTATCAAGTACGTCTCTAGTGCTTATAGTGCTTGAGTCTAGATTATTAAAATAGTTTTTTAGTTGCTTTGTAATTTGGGTGTATTATATACTGTTGATGAGTGAGACATACCCCTCCAGCCTCCCCCCACCTCCCCCTAAAAGTCAGTTGTCACATACTTTGTAGTGTGACTAATAAAAAAGAACTTATACCCAAACAGACCTGCCAAGTCTCACGATTTTTGGTGCTATCTCACGATTAAGTCCCCAAATCTCACGATTTTAAACAAAATGTTCGCTAAAACTGCAAGTGATTCCAGACACCCGTGGAAAAAAGAAATACGGTATTATTTCTTGTATTATTTCTTGTGCAACATCTGGTTACAATAAGGCACACTCTTACAAGGAAACATCATAACTTTATTGGTGTATTAATGCACAACGTACAACACCAGAATTTTGTATACCTGATGTTTGTGCTACAAAGTAAAAGGCACGTCCTGCTAAGTTTATTATCCTGCTAGTCTTAATATTACTCGTAGTTTTCTTTTTTGTACAGATATTGCTCTTTACTTCCTAGGAACTTGTACTTTGTTTACAATATTTCATATTTCCCTGCCAAGAATATGCATGAGCACCTAATTTTGTTTAGTCCAATTATGCAAGCATACCTAATAAAAAAGCTCATGTATGTTAAAACTTTCGTAAAATCATGTTTGAGCACATTCTTGGCAAGCAAGGCATCAAAATATGTAAACAAGGTTTACCATAAATGCATACTATCCCAAGTTTGAATATGTATTGAGTATTTTCTAGTGCTGTTAAGTTTAACCCTGGTCATATTGAGCAAACCTTAAAATTTCCGAGTCTCACGATTTTTCAGTCAATCTCACTACTTTTTCGCTAGCAACTCACTATTTCTGCGTGCTGTATTAGAATAACTAGTGTATTTTATGTTCTAGAAAGTTGTGGATCATGTCAATGCGGAATATGGTCATTCGCCAACCGAAAGTGAAAATGCACAAAAGTGTGGTGATGGGAACATTTGCGTTGTTTGTCTAGGCCTTCTCCAAGAACGTTCTACGTCATCCTTAGTGAAACAGGTCGACTAGCCAGTGTTCCACGACAAAATGTTCCTGTGTTTGTAGATACTTATCAAAAGTTGATCATTAATGTTTGCTATTTTTCTTTTCAGATTTGTGATGCTATCAAATCATCAGATTATGAATACTTTGATTTTACAACAGCCATATTTCTTCCTCTTGTGTTGAGTTTTCGTCATGTACGCATAGTCTTAAATCTAGCCGTACAATGCCTCAATTCAACTCTTGGAACTGTTAATTTAGCTCTCATCGTTATCCGTCTTTCTTTTGTAGCATGCTGTGTGTCTGTATCTTAAAGAAAATTTCAGGTACACTGTGCTGTACCATTTCAACATTTAATATGTTGTATAAATTGGACACTAATCTTCAGTTATATGAAATCTAAAGTTCTGTTGATTTTTCTTATAGTTCGATTTATCCAGAAGTGATAAAGTTTGGTGATGTTTTACGACTAAAAGAATGCGTCAAGTTTGTTTATGGACCTCGCATGGAAGAAAATTTGGATATTCCCTTTGATAGAAATGTATTTTCCATCAAAATAATTCTGCTAGTTTTTCACTTTTTATGGAAGTAATACCAAAGTTAGAGTTGTAATAGTATTGTTTTGTGTTTTGTACAGAGCCCATTTACAATTACTATAACATTGAATCATTTTGAAGCAATGGGAGAACTAGATTTTCTGTAAGTAGCATTTATTATATATAGTAGAGGAATATTTGCATCATTTTTTTGTATTTAATATATTTGCTGCATAATCTGTAATTTGACAGATCATCAACCAAAAAGGTTTTTAAATGTCATCCAAGGAAACGAAAAAAGGTAATATTGACTAGCACTGAATACAGTTTTTGTGGGAGTAAAAAACAATAAAATGTAAAAGGTTTTGTATTTTTAGTGCATGGAAAATGAACCGGCCGTGACTTCAGCCCAGATTACCAAATGCATTGAAACTCTGAGAACCTGTGAGGAGTTTAATAGGTGAGTGAAACTAAGAATAGTGATATTGTACGTACCATCTTGTCTTTAGTTTTGTTCAATAGTGGTTGATCTGTTGTCAAGATTATCTTCTGATGGAATTGTATATGATATAAATATCTATTGTTTAGTGTTGGTAGATGTCCTCCAACAGTTGTCAAGTCCTATTGTGCAGTTACAAGAGTTGAATGTTCTAATGCGTCCTTATTCCTTGCAGGTTATTACCTTTTCATTTCATAACATATCTATTCAACAAATTCTGAATACTTCACATCAACACTCAGAAATCCTCTCAGTGTGTGTTTTTTAAGAGTTCGATGTAGTATAATCGCATTGTTTAACGACTGATTTCAGGTCGATACAACAAATACTCTCGCACTCTATCGCAATCTCTGTGGCTTATCAATGAAAAACGGATGACAGAAAATTCCGTTGAGGTAAGAATATTTTGGAACTGGTATACTGGATTGAAATCGTTTGAAAAGTATTTTCGCAAATTTTCCTTAACTGCCGCAGTGTTCGCTCATGGGTCTTTTCTACAATGTTCACTAAATTGTCTTGTTGTATTGATTGTTTTAGGAATTGATATCAAATGAAATAAAAAAAGTTTTTCTACCTCAGGGTGCGTGGCCCACTGTGGAACTAGAGACATAGCGTTACAGAGTAAATCATTGAATTGCGTTTGGTTTGCTTTCATTAAATTTCTACCAAATTTCAGAGACCAAGTTTTCTTCAGCTGGTAGGGAAGACGTTGACGTTCGCATGCTAGGGAAAGGTAAAAGATATTTGTTTTTATGAAACATTGAGGGAAAAGGGTGAATTGGGTAAAAAGTTAGATTTTTTGTCTTTTGGTTTTTCTGTAGGTCGACCATTCATCCTAGAACTTATCAATCCTCGTAAACTGGCTCAAACTGCTGAACAAATACAAGAACTTCAAGCAAAAGTGAACGCATCAACGATGGACATTCAGATTAACGATTTACAAAAGATTTCAAGGTTGATACAACGTGAAGTAGTTTATAGTTTCATGCAAGGAGTTTTGAATGGCATTCGTTTTCTATGGTCTAGAGAGGATTGCTCCAAGTTGAAAGAAGCGGAAAACAGCAAAACAAAATCTTATAGGTATTATTTTTAGCTTTTTCACAGTCTTTAGACTACAAAAAGACGTTCTTGCCTTTTTCACAAGCCCCATTTTTGACCGTTTGAACGTCACAGTTATGGCTACTTGAATTCTTCTTAATCGTTTTACTTTGTTGTATAGCGCTTTAGTATATGTTCCTGAAGGAATAACTGAGGAAGATTTATTACCATTAAATGATTTAAAGGTGAGATATATAATATGAAATCATAAATCTTGAGTGATGTTGAATCAATTTTGTGATAATTTGAAGCCCAAAATTTGCTATGGCGGAGCGAAATTCTCAAACATTTTGTTTCGTTTTTCATTAAAAGGACGTCATATTGAATCAAAAGACACCTTTGAGAGTTTTGCATAGGTACCGCAGATATACTATGAATATTGAATAAATTTCTACCAAACTGTTCTCAAGGCTTTCTTAGACTACCCTGAGTGGACGAAAGAGAGCCCGGGTACTAGTTTGATGATATATACGAATGGACCACTTTGTCAATTGACTTTTTTATACTTTCTTATCCATAGACGTCCATTGGCTGATCGTCAACGTACCATTTTATCCATTACTGCAGAATACATTGATTGTAACCACTTTAAACTTGGGCTGTGTACGGAAGCTGGCACGTAGGTATCCTTGATATCCACTTGTGTTCACTAGTATTCCTAGCCAACACTTTTTTTCGAAGGAGTTCGGAACCGTCCCAAATTTCACACAGACATTACTAATCGATGTTTTAGCCTAAAAACGTCATTTGCAAATGATAACAATATATATTTAAACACTACCAATCGATCTGTTCGTCAAAAAAGTCATTTTCAGATCATACAGAGAAGTCTTTCTTTATTAATACTTCTCACAACTGTAGGTATGTAAAGGAATTTGTGCACGGAGATTTTGGACGAACGCAGCCGAATTTGAGGACGATTATGAATAAAGAAACGGATATATTGGAGCTTGACGTCGAGGTATGTTACATAAAGCTTCAAACATTGATAAGAAAGAGCTGCTGCTTCAGTTTATATTCCGTTTTTAGTCCGTGGACGTTGATTGGCCCCCACATATAAAACCCGAATAAGGTAGGCAAATGTTACCATTTCTGACATGTAATTGCAAGATTTTGAAAAATAGCTTGAAATTTATACTGTATACGAAGTATATAGAACAGCAGGAAGTTATAAGATATGTTCATCAAATTTGTGTATCGTTATATATTCGCTTAGGTCACCCCGTCACTCTAACATAGCTATATTTAAAGATCTATTGAGCTGCACTCTGAATCCCTTTATATACATAGAGATAGTGCTTTAGCGAGCAATACTTAGGTATTCTCATTTAATGCCATACAATGATTGATGATTATTCTGTCCAATACTTTTAGCCATTTTTCTCAAAACAACTGCATATTAGTAGTGTGAAAAAGGGGCTAGAACCCCCTTTTTCGCACTACTCATATTCTGTCTAAAACCTTGTGCATTTGCACATTTAAACCTTGTCGTAATTAACAATTGCCTGTTTTCTCAAACGTTGTGTTTGAATTTCTGTGGGAACACTCTCGTTCATATTTTCAGTCGATGTCATCGTCATCTTGAACATCTTTCGTGCTCTTCATGGGCTGATATTTGACGTTGGAGTCTGGGATCTGCTGAAGACTTCCTAAATAGAGATAGAGATAGAGATAGATAGTTAGAGAGATAGATAGTTTAATTAAAAATACCTCGCAGCCAACCTGGCTGAATTACGTATTTTACAAAAAATAAATTAAGCTA